>JASANA010009976.1:0-26180 GCA_030248095.1 Ptycholaimellus sp. GST1_10
TCTCAACTAATGGGTAAATTCTGTGAAATTTGGGAGCCAACTACATTTTGACCAAATCAATTGCCATTAAAGTGAGGTGCTCTCTTATCAATAATTAATCCAGTTTTACATTGGACTGACAATAATTTTTACAGTGCACAAAGTTCACAATCTAAGGTATAAAACTTATTTATTTGCTAAGAAAAAATTTCATCCACATCAGTTGCAAGTAGAATTCAAATTAAGCTGGATAAAAAATTTCCCCTACTTCAATTGCAGGTAAAATATAGATAAGAGATACTTTTTGGGTTAGTATAACCCACTATATAATAATTTCATCCACTTCATACAGGGGCAAGGCCCATATGCATGGAGACGAAGATGGGGTTGGTGATCAGCTGCTTTTTCACCATGGCCAGGTGGAAGCCCATGAAAAACATGCCATAATCTTCATCCCAAATTACCTATATGATGCTAATTGTAGGGTCAAAAACCCTTCAATATGCCTCGAGATGAAGTTGATGATGGCCTGCTTGTTAACCATGGCCTAGTGCAAGCCCATGGAGACCAGCTAGAAGCAAACGGGTGCCAGAATCATAAGCTACGTCCAAAATTACCTATATGGAGATATTAGTAGGCACAAAAACCCTTTAGAATGCCTCAAGACGAAGTTGGTGATGACCTGCTTGTTCACCACGGCCTGGTGGAAGCTCATGAAGACCAGATAGAAGTAAGCGGGCGCCACAATCGTATTCTCTGTGCAAAGGTACCTATATGGTGCTGTTTTTTAGACAAAAAACCCTTTACAATGGCTCAAAATGAAGTTGATGATGACCTGATTGTTCACCATGGCCTTGTGCAAGCCCAAGGAGACCAAGTAGAAGCAAACGGGTGCCACCATGTTATGTTGACAAAAAACCCTGTAGAAAGCATAAATATAGAGCTGGAATTGAAAAAACATGCAAAAACCCCCCAAAAACTGAATGTTTACCCAAAAAGTTGATGTTTCAACCTAAAAACGCGGAAAATGCCCAAAATAGAGGTGCCTTGATACTTTTTTGGCCCGATTTACCCTAGAACCGAGATCTCCGCCCCAGATGCAGCCAACGTGTCTGCAACACTGCGGACGGACAGTCAGATGGTTGGTCAGTTGGTGTGCACCTGGACACCGGACATTTTTAAAAAAAAGTTTTTTTGAAATAACTTTTTTAATGAGGCACTAAAAAATAACCCCACACAATTCGACCACGGCGCGTCGATTGAGCCTATTTGCAGCGTCCTCTGACGTATGTGTGACGAGCTACAGTCTGCCAAACTTTGGGAAAGCTGCAATTGGTTGTGTTGCTCGATAAGAGGGGCTTGGCGCTACCGCTCCGCTAATGCTCTGCTCGCGCAAGCCCAATTTTGGGGCAAACATTCGAAAACTTGGGGTACTAATTGCGTAAAAAATTTTAATTTATAAGAAAGTGGAAAAATACTCTAAAACCTCTAAAAATTGTTATTTTTGCTAGTTTTTGGGCTGCGCGCTTCACAGCACTTCGATTTTGCCCAAGTTTTTGTCTTGTGTAATTTCTTGATCAAAAGGATGTTACTGATCTTCTGTGTATGCATTTGATAACTGGGGAGCCTGAAATACACGCCATCCATATTAATTTCAAAATAACCCAGAATAATTTCAATAGGAATACATTGGAGATCCTTTGGTCTTTTTATGGCCTCGGCGCAAGGTCAGAACAGATAGGCTTGACTTTGACATATGGAAGCTTGTTCCACCCTTCCTTTGCCAGCTTTGGATTCAGCAGCCTGCAAACGAAGGAGTGGAATACTTTATGCTCGAATTGCAAAAATATCTAGAATAAGGCAAAAGGAATACCTTAATCTTAGCAGCGCCTTTTCTTGACCTCGCTCTTTAGAATCAAGCTGATGACTACTGCCGTCGATGCCATGAGGGATGGAAAGAGAGGAATGGAAGGGAGTGAGTAGAGACTACAATAGTTGTATCTACCACTTTGGGGATGAATGGGAGTTAGTGGGAAGTTGCAACTTGCAAGCCGCGCTTACCACTCTAGAGAGTGGTGGTCGCAAACCTGGTGCTTCCTACTATAGTGAGAGAATGAGCCAGTCGCCTTCTCCACTGCAACATCCAGCCCTTATCTCAGCGCATGTTGCCAAGTGGGGGCCATGCATGTAGCAGTGTTGCTTCTCAGGGCAGGTTTATGTTAACAGAATGCAAACTTTTCTGCAAATACTGGAGCTGTCCGTTTCCCCCAGCCTTTGTTGATGATAAGATTCGCATAGCAAGGACTATTCACAAGATAATGGCCCCGACCTTCTGCTGCCTACGCAACAGCATCCAAGGCTTCCATCCCCTCCGACCCCCTTTTTCAATCCCCACTCCAATCCCTCCCTTTCCCTTATCAAACCTTCTGCAACCGTGAAATAGGATTAAACAAAAAAAATGAAACTCTGAATCTTAAAGATTACAATAATGTGTTCATATAAAACAAAACTTGAAAACAAAATTTATTTGATGTTTCTAAATTTCTCTAGCTCTTTGCACTCAGATAGGCAATTTAATTTATGCAGACGAACCAATTCAGAACTTTGTAATTCCAAATTCTTAAGATGAATAACTTTACGCTTAATCATCAACTTCTATCACAAAATTTCTAGAGCTAAAATATTGATGTCGGTTAAAATAGTTTCATCTTATTTTCGGGCAAAATTATAGCAGTAAATTTACCTTTATGTTTTGTTGAAATGGGTTTTAAAGTATTCCATAAATTCAGCAAAACAACTTTCTTCTAAAGACCTAATTGACTTCATAAAATTGAGTTAGTCTAAGCTTAATAAGTAATCCCGAAATTCATCACTAACCCTACTTACTCTTTAACATTTATTTCAAAATCTAAAACAAATGTTAATGACAATTGAGATATTTAGGTCTTGAGCTAATTCTACTAACAGGTTTAGTTTAATGTTTCCATTGACTTCGAAATCTAAATATTACAAAACCATCTAAGTAAACCTTAAACAATGATTTCGATCCCATTAGCCAATTAAAACTTGAGCTAATATGCATCAATAATTTTATGAAAATTCGCTTAATCATTTCAATTCGAAACTCAAATTATTCCCAAAATCTCAAAATTCGCTGCTTGGTTGAGACCCCCTACCCTTGATCCTATCAGATTACTCATCAGTCAAATTAGTTTATGATCCCCTGCTAGGCTAGATCTAATCCCCAATATCTTGATTACACAAACACCCTTGCCCCAGCCCAGTAGTCCTCATTCATTCACTTGTGCCCAATAAACTTATCCTCCTCCAACTCTCCATCTTCATCCGCCCTCCTATGCTTCTTCCACTGCTCCACCTCACCCTCAACGCCAGTGCTGGCCGCGACGAGTTCTCCTGCTCTGCATCATCAGCCCCTTCATCCTCCACACCAGCTTCCACTACACCAGCCTCATCCATGATTGAGCCTGCAAGATCTACTCTGCTGCTGCTGCCCTGAACTGGCAGTGATTTCCATCCTGGCCCCTCTTAGTTGTAGTACTGATTGTAGCCTAGATCTGAGGCCCCGTTCCTCTGCCTGCTCTAGATACTTGGTGTGATTCCTTCCACCTCTTCCTGGCCGCCCGCGGGAGCGCTGTGACGTTTCCCAAGCCGGTTTCGTCAGCCTATGTCAATGAGGCGGGCGGAAGGGAGGCCGGGATCAGTCTGTATATTTTCCCTGAGATGCCCTAACCTGTTTCCGCTCTGCGACCTTTCCCTTCCAGTGACGATGAAAGAGAATCTGGCTAAGTTCCTGCTGTATTACACCACAACTTACATAGCATACTTGCTGCTAAGCCATGCTGATGTACCCTGAAAACTTGTTATCTAAAATTATCTAGATTATTTTAGATTTTGCAATTTACATAGCATACTTGCTTTAAAGCTATATTGTTGTGTCCTTAAGGGTTGTCATCTAAAATTGTCTATATTTTTAAGATTTTGCAACATACATAGTATACTTGATTTTAATCCATGATGTTGTACCCTGATAACTTGGCATCAGTAATTATCTAAATTATTATAGATTTATCAATTCATAAAGCATACATGGTTTTTGAGCCATGTTGTTGTGCCCTTTAATCCATGATGTTGTAACCTGATAACTTGGCATCAGTAATTATCTAAATTAATATAGATTTATCAATTCACAAAGCATACATGGTTTTTAGCCATGTTGTTGTCCCCAAAGGAAACAGCCGAACAAACAAAACAGGACTGAGCCTCATCACAGCACTGCAGGTTGATAGACAAAATGATCAAAGGCGTGACTTTTTAGATCTCACTGCATGCCGCCCAACAGCTGCCGAACTCCAGTCTTGAACGCTTCCTCCCCACCTAGAACCAACTTCTCTGAGAGCCTGTTCCACAAAGCGCGTGACCGGTAGGGCCAGGTGGAGGCAAGCAGTGCGCTGAATGGGGTGGGAGGGTCTAGGAGGTGACGGCCTCGGAGAGTTGATGTGGCTTTAGGAAAGTAAACTGGACAACTGTGAAGGAGTACCTGGCTGCGTGCTTCAGGGCTGGCAAGTGAGGGTTGGCTGGATGGGAGAAGCCAGCAAGTGTTTGCTCCGCTTGTGGATATAGGGGAGGGGTCATTGGAGGGGGGTGAGAAGGGGGCTGTTTGATGGACTCCAGAATCATGGGCTTTCCAAACTGTCCTATAGCAGCGGCAGAGGAGGAGGAGGTCTGCCATAGCTAGGCGATTTTTGATAGATTCCCAGCCTAGTACCTTACATCGCCCCTCATACCCAAGGCAGAGCGTGCAGAAATTGCCGTAAGTTTTCAAGGTAAAACCTCAGAATTTATCTTTAAATTTTAAGGCAATGCAGAAGTCTGGCAAAAAAGTTGAAAATTATATAGAAATGCTCAATGGTGAGCTTGTAACTTATAAACTTGGCTTTGTTTGTCTGACGAGAAAAAAATCAAAATTACTTGCTGTTAGTAAAATGCAGCACGAATTTGTCAAAACGTTGTTTGTTCGGCTGGAATATCATCGTCATCTTGGTAAATTTGAAGTAAGTTGAAATTTAACTGGAAAGTATGTCCAAAAATTTGTATTTTTCAGCCATCAGAACTGATTCCTGCGTTGAATTTGTTCCCACTGGAAGAGCCTATTTTCCCTTCTGTTCAGAGCAATAGATGACATTTTGATGCAGGAAAAGTACTGAATTGCAAAGAAATGCATGTGTTTGATATATTTGGTTGAGATTTTGCATCTGGCTGAGGCTGCAGAATGGGATGTGAGACTACGAAATTAGGAAGAAGAACTTGTGGCGAATATTTCTTTCTTTTCGAATCCTATGCCAATACCCAAAAAATCACAAAACGGTTGACAAATCCCGCAATACATTCGAATATTTGAAAACTTACATCGCTGGCAAATTCTGGGCTGATACCTGGTTTCCCCCCATGAGATTCCCCCCAAGCAATAACCCCCCCCCCCCCCCCCCCCTCATGAAAGTCCCCCCCCCCCATGAAGGTTTCCCCCCTTGAAGGTCCCCCCCCCCCCCAAGAATTTTACCTATACACACACACCCTGCGCTAATGCAGCCCATAGTTGATATGGATTTACACCGAAAATAGGTGAAATTGTGTCTTGGGGGGGAAACTAGTCGTCGAAATCGAGGACTAGTCCCCCCCCCCAAGAGTTTTTATGACTATTACCCCATCCAGACACAAATTTACCTGTTAAAAATTCCGTAACAACTATGGGATGCATTAGCGCAGGGTGTGTGGGTATAGGTAAAATCTTGGGGGGAACCTTCATGGGGGGTGGGGTCATCCCCTGGGGGGGCCGGTAACCCGGCATGGTGGGGGGGGGGCGGGGTTATGGCCATTGGGGGGACTAGGCATGAGCCAAATTCTGCACTCCCATGATGTTGATCTGAAATATGTGCTTGTAAAATAAGGTAAATACTGGGTCGGGTTTGAATATTTGAAAACTTGCTTTGCTGTCAAATTCTGCACGTCCATGATTTTTTGATCTGAAATATGTTCTTGTAAAGAAGGGAACAACTGGGCGGGTTTGAAGAAAAGAGTGATGCAAAAGGCTAGAGCTTGTTTGGAAAATGAAGTTTCGTGCTATATGTCATATGCGCAAAGTTTTTCAAAAGGCCCCTACCATTGTAGTGACATGTACACATTTGATCCACCTGTCAGAGTGTCCCCAATCGTATCAAGGCCGTGAAAGATGCTAAAGGCGTCTTCATTGAAAAATACCCCAATCTAATTCATTTCTAATCCCATTTTGCCTTGTATAGTTGAGCTTCTTTAAGAGATTTGTTGTTTCCTGCCATTTTTCAACATGCAATCATAAATTTACAATTTTTAGCCCACTCTCAATCCTTGAGTAATGCCATAGTCGGACATTACTTTATACACTTTAAAGTACCTAGTTGCAAATTTACAGCTCAAACAACAGCTTAAAGCTCAGCTCAGTTAGTTGACATTTGACAAAACCTAGACGCACATCTGTGTAGGCGCTACAAAAATGATGTTCTCTGAGGTGTCTCACTAAAGTGTTTCACGTTCCCAGCCTCACTACCATTGGACTACCCAAAAGAGGAACATTCAAATTCAGGGTAATTACCATGCCTGGAAAAATCAGCAATCAGTCAATGGAATTTGGGTTGAATACTTTCTACAGTCAAATAGTACGGTTCTGAAGAATCTGTACAGAGTGGGGAGATTTTCAAGACGATGTTGAGAACCTATTCCATAACATGCTTTAAAACAAGTATATGGCGCAGAGCGCAATAGGTGACCGCGGAGCTTCACAGCCCACAACTTCCTTAGCAGCTTACAATTCCATGCCCATGCTCTTAATTTACATTTTTCTTGCATTTGAGATTGATTGCATCAGATATTTTTTTCATTAAATGTAAAAGTGAAGGTAAAGAAAAGCATTGTCAAGCACAAATTCAAAACATGAAATGCAAAAAGAAACAAATGGGATTGAACTATGCCATCATGATCTATGAAGTAATGATTTGAATAGCTGAGTAGGTGTTGCTAGTGGGAAAGTATATTCATGGGAATGTGGCCACAGTATGAGCAGGGATGCCAAAAATTAAGGAATGTTGTTGTAGAAAAGTTTGTCCAAATCCGTTGAGAATTCGCCATTTCTCAACATACCCCATTTTTCAACCTTTCTACCCAAAAAAGTAATGTTTCAAATGTTCCGGGACTGGTTCCACCCATTCAGATCATTCTAAAATGTTATTACCTTTCAGCAAAAAAAAAGATTGTCCAAATCCGTTGAGAATTCGCCATTTCTCAACATACCCCATTTTTCAACATTTCTACCCAAAAAAGTAATGTTTCAAATGTTCCGGGACTGGTTCCTCCCATTCAGATCATTCTAAAATGTTATTACCTTTCAGCAAAAAAAAGATTGTCCAAATCCGTTGAGAATTCGCCATTTCTCAACATACCCCATTTTTCAACCTTTCTACCCAAAAAAGTAATGTTTCAAATGTTCCGGGACTGGTTCCACCCATTCAGATCATTCTAAAATGTTATTACCTTTCAGCAAAAAAAAGATTGTCCAAATCCGTTGAGAATTCGCCATTTCTCAACATACCCCATTTTTCAACCTTTCTACCCAAAAAAGTAATGTTTCAAATGTTCCGGGACTGGTTCCACCCATTCAGATCATTCTAAAATGTTATTACCTTTCAGCAAAAAAAAAGATTGTCCAAATCCGTTGAGAATTCGCCATTTCTCAACATACCCCATTTTTCAACCTTTCTACCCAAAAAAGTAATGTTTCAAATGTTCCGGGACTGGTTCCACCCATTCAGATCATTCTAAAATGTTATTACCTTTCAGCAAAAAAAAAGATTGTCCAAATCCGTTGAGAATTCGCCATTTCTCAACATACCCCATTTTTCAACCTTTCTACCCAAAAAAGTAATGTTTCAAGTGATCAAATTCCAGGTCTACCCCTCCAGATCTTCCTAAAATAGCATTACCTTTCAGGAAAAAAAAAGTTTGTCCCAATCCGTTGAGAATTCGCCCGTTCCCAGCATTACCAGAAATACATACATATATATATATATATATATATATATATATATATATGAGGACAAAAGTTGAGTAACCTCTATAGACCGCGGAGCGGCCCTTCGGGCCGCTCCGCGGTCAAAAATTTCACCCAAACAGAGCCGGCAAATTTCATTAAATGTTTTAACAAGAGCTACCCTGCATTTCTTACATCATCCGGCAGGGGAGGGAATAAGGAATTCAAAAGACTTATCTATATTTGTAGATCTTAGGAGGAAAAAGATTCAAGGGTCAAAAGCGACACCTTCTACCTCTTCTTCCTCCTACGCCACGGTCTCAGGCTCAGCCTCCATCAGGAAATTCACTTGCTGTGTGAATCTTCCTCCTCCCCCGCAAATCTCGGGAATGAGGCGTTTGGAAAGAAACTTAGGTGCAAAGAAAAATTGTAAATCTGCCAAGCCTTTTTGTGTACAGAGCAATAAAATAATAACAAAAGCAACTAAATAATAAAACCATGCCAGTTGTTTGCGTCTCAAATTCTAACTGTTCTTGACGTAACAAAAGAAAGTTTTCTGGACAAGAACATTTTTTAAACTTTCAAAATCTATTTTTATTAAACAACTCTCAGTAAAATCAATCAAACAACCCCCCAAGGCAGATAGCTCTAAGAAAGGCAGTACACAGACTTTGTGAGAAGTATAGTGAACCCGTCTGGTTTGCCCTTAAAAATTGGCTAAAACTTGCACACGTTCACACTTGCTAATTTTCAATTCCAGGTTTGTCTAACTAAATGTTTGCCAGAGTTCCACGCACTGGTAAGTTTTGCAGTGAATATCAGGCAAAAATTTATGTAGCCCAAATTGTATCTCCGATAAAACTTCCTAGTTTCTTACCCCAATTATACTCACAGAACATTTGCCTTAAAACTTGAGGAGTTGACATTGTGATGCTTTTGCGGACGCATGGAGTAGTTGCATCACCAGAAGTGATCGCAGATGAGGCATGAGGTGTGAATAGCTGGGTGGTCCAGATAACCGAAGATTTGGAAAAGCATCTCGTTTGGTCATTCCAACAGTTGGTGCTCATCACCGCTATTGCTCGCCATTTCTCACAAAAAAAAGATTCTCCCCTAAGCCACACAAACACTTTCCTTCCAATCTGCCATATGCAGAACTTGCACCACGTTTAATTTTAATTAATTAAGTTAAATTAAGTTAAGTTTATTTAATTTCTCAGCAATGTTTAATTTTCAAACAAGCCAGGCTAAAAATATCAGATTTCAAGACACTGGTACATAGCGCATTAGGACATAATGTGAGAGATGACTGTCTTGCGATGGCCTGCATATTACTACACCACCTGTTTAATGGGTTACCGGGAAATTCTCATTGATAAGGTGATACACTCACAGGAATATGGGGAAACAGCCTTCCAGCAAAAGTAAATAGTGAGCTTGAGAATTCATGCAACACAGCCCCACTAACGATAGCTTGATCAATGATCAACGATGTGTGTTATGTTTTTGGTGCTCCCGCCAAATATAAGATGCCGACAAAATAATAATCATTGGATATTAATCAAGCCACCAAAGTAATTGGTGAACTTTCTGTTGTTGGAAGCTTTTGACAATCAGATGCCGCACCAGCCACCACAATGTTACAAATCTGGTTTCATGTGTGTCGCTCCGCTGTCTATAGTGGTTACTAAATTTTTGTCCTCATTTTTATATATATATATATATATATATATATTTATATAAATATATATATATATACATTTATATATATATATATATATATATATAAATGAGGACAAAAATTTAGTAACTGCTATAGACTGCGGAGCTGCTCTGTCCACAACATGCACTATGCAAGAGCAGTCTTTAGAGCTGATCTGCCCACAACACGCACAAAATGAGAGCAGTCTTTGGAGTTGAGGTGCCCACAACACGCACACTATGTGAGAGCAGTCTTTGGATCTGCTCTGCCTACAACATGCTCTACGTGAGAGCAGTCTTTGGAGCTGCTCTGTCCATGACATGCACTATGTGAGAGCAGTCTTTAGAGCTGCATTGCCCACAACACGCACTACGTGAGAGCAGTCTTTGGAGTTGAGGTGCCCACAACATGCACTACGTGATAGCAGTCTTTAGAGCTGCTCTGCCCACAACACGCACAACGTGAGTGCAGTCTTTGGAGTTGAGGTGCCCACAACACGCACTACGTGAGAGCAGTCTTTGGAGCTGCTCTGCCTACAACATGCACTACGTGAGAGCAGTCTGTGGAGCTGCTCTGTCCACAACATGCACTACGTGAGAGCAGTCTTTAGAGCTGCTTTGCCCACAACATGCACTACGTGAGAGCAGTCTTTGAAGTTGATGTGCCCACAACACGCACTACGTGAGAGCAGTCTTTGGAGCTGCTCTGCCTACACCATGCACTACGTAAGAGCAGTCTTTGGAGCTGCTCTGCTTACAACATACACTACGTGAGAGCAGTCTTTGGAGCTGTTCTGCCCACAACACGCACAACGTGAGTGCAGTCGTTGGAGTTGAGGTGCCCACAACACGCACTACGTGAGAGCAGTCTTTGGAGCTGCTCTGCCTACAACATGCACTACGTGAGAGCAGTCTTTAGAGCTGCTCTGCCCACAACGTGCACAACGTGAGTGCAGTCTTTGGAGTTGAGGTGCCCACAACACGCACTACGTGAGAGCAGTCTTTGGAGCTGCTCTGCCTACAACATGCACTATGTGAAAGCAGTCTTTGGAGCTGCTCTGCGTACAACATACACTACATGAGAGCAGTCTTTGAAGATGCTCTGCCCACAACATGCACAACGTGAGAGCAGTCTTTGGAGCTGCTCTGCCCACAACATGCACTACGTGAGAGCAGTCTTTGGAGCTGCTCTCTCCACAACATGCACTACGTGAGAGCAGTCTTTAGATCTGCTCTGCCTACAACATGCACTACGTGAGAGCAGTCTTTGGAGCTGCTCTGTCCACAACATGCACTATGCGAGAGCAGTCTTTAGAGCTGATCTGCCCACAACACGCACAATATGAGTGCAGTCTTTGGAGTTGAGGTGCCCACAACACGCACACTATGTGAGAGCAGTCTTTGGATCTGCTCTGCCTACAACATGCTCTACGTGAGAGCAGTCTTTGGAGCTGCTCTGTCCACGACATGCACTACGTGAGAGCAGTCTTTAGAGCTGCATTGCCCACAACACGCACTACGTGAGAGCAGTCTTTGGAGTTGAGGTGCCCACAACATGCACTACGTGAGAGCAGTCTTTAGAGCTGCTCTGCCCACAACACGCACAACGTGAGTGCAGTCTTTGGAGTTGAGGTGCCCACAACACGCACTACGTGAGAGCAGTCTTTGGAGCTGCTCTGCCTACAACATGCACTACGTGAGAGCAGTCTGTGGAGCTGCTCTGTCCACAACATGCACTACGTGAGAGCAGTCTTTAGAGCTGCTTTGCCCACAACACGCACTACGTGAGAGCAGTCTTTGAAGTTGATGTGCCCACAACACGCACTACGTGAGAGCAGTCTTTGGAGCTGCTCTGCCTACACCATGCACTACGTGAGAGCAGTCTTTGGAGCTGCTCTGCTTACAACATACACTACGTGAGAGCAGTCTTTGGAGCTGTTCTGCCCACAACACGCACAACGTGAATGCAGTCGTTGGAGTTGAGGTGCCCACAACACGCACTACGTGAGAGCAGTCTTTGGAGCTGCTCTGCCTACAACATGCACTACGTGAGAGCAGTCTTTAGAGCTGCTCAGCCCACAACGTGCACAACGTGAGTGCAGTCTTTGGAGTTGAGGTGCCCACAACACGCACTACGTGAGAGCAGTCTTTGGAGCTGCTCTGCCTACAACATGCACTATGTGAAAGCAGTCTTTGGAGCTGCTCTGCGTACAACATACACTACATGAGAGCAGTCTTTGAAGATGCTCTGCCCACAACATGCACAACGTGAGAGCAGTCTTTGGAGCTGCTCTGCCCACAACATGCACTACGTGAGAGCAGTCTTTGGAGCTGCTCTCTCCACAACATGCACTACGTGAGAGCAGTCTTTAGATCTCTCTGCCTACAACATGCACTACGTGAGAGCAGTCTTTGGAGCTGCTCTGTCCACAACATGCACTATGCGAGAGCAGTCTTTAGAGCTGATCTGCCCACAACACGCACTATGTGAGAGCAGTCTTTGGAGCTGAGGTGCCCACAACACCACTCCCCCCCCACGTGGAGCAGTCTTTGGACCTTGCCCACACATGCCTACGTAGAGCAGTCTTTGGAGCTGCTCTGCCCACAACAGCACTACGTGAGAGCAGTCTTTGGAGCTGCTCTGCCCACAACATGCACTACGTGAGAAAAGCAGTCTTTGGAGCTGCTCTTCCCACAACACGCACTATGTAAGAACAGTCTTTGCAGCAGCTCTGCCGACAACATACACTACGTGAGAGTAGTCTTTGGAGCTGCTCTGCCCACAACATGCACTACGTGAGAGCAGTCTTTGGAGCTGCTCTGCCCACAACACGCACTACGTGAGAGCAGTCTTTGGAGTTGAGGTGCCCACAACATGCACTACGTGAGAGCAGTCTTTGGAGCTGCTCTGCCCACAACATGCACTACGTGAGAGCAGTCTTTGGAGCTGATCTGCCCACAACATGCACTACGTGAGAGCAGTCTTTAGAGCTGCTCTACGTACAACATACACTACGTGAGATCAGTCTTTGGAGCTGATCTGCCCACAACACGCACTACGTGAGAGCAGTCTTTGGAGCTGCTCTGCCTACAACATGCACTACGTGAGAGCAGTCTTTGGAGCTGCTCTGCCCACAACACGCACTACGTGAGAGCAGTCTTTGGAGCTGCTCTGCCCACAACACGCACAGCGTGAGAGCAGTCTTTGGAGCTGCTCTGCCCACAACACGCACTACGTGAGAGCAGTCTTTGGAGCTGCTCTGCCTACAACATGCACTACGTGAGAGCAGTCTTTGGAGCTGAGGTGCCCACAACATGCACTACGTGAGAGCAGTCTTTGGAGCTGCTCTGCCCACAACACGCACTACGTGAGAGCAGTCTTTGGAGCTGAGGTGCCCACAACACGCACTACGTGAGAGCAGTCTTTGGAGCTGCTCTGCCCACAACACGCACTACGTGAGAGCAGTCTTTGGAGCTGCTCTGCCTACAACATGCACTACGTGAGAGCAGTCTTTGGAGCTGCTCTGCCCACAACACGCACTACGTGAGAGCAGTCTTTGGAGCTGCTCTGCCCACAACACGCACTACGTGAGAGCAGTCTTTGGAGCTGAGGTGCCCACAACACGCACTACGTGAGAGCAGTCTTTGGAGCTGCTCTGCCTACAACATGCACTACGTGAGAGCAGTCTTTGGAGCTGCTCTGCCCACAACATGCACTACGTGAGAGCAGTCTTTGGAGCTGCTCTGCCCACAACACGCACTACGTGAGAGCAGTCTTTGGAGCTGCTCTGCCCACAACACGCACTACGTGAGAGCAGTCTTTGGAGCTGCTCTGCCCACAACACGCACTACGTGAGAGCAGTCTTTGGAGCTGCTCTGCCCACAACATGCACTACGTGAGAGCAGTCTTTGGAGCTGCTCTGCCCACAACACGCACTACGTGAGAGCAGTCTTTGGAGCTGAGGTGCCCACAACATGCACTACGTGAGAGCAGTCTTTGGAGCTGCTCTGCCCACAACATGCACTACGTGAGAGCAGTCTTTGGAGCTGCTCTGCCCACAACATGCACTACGTGAGAGCAGTCTTTGGAGCTGAGGTGCCCACAACACGCACTACGTGAGAGCAGTCTTTGGAGCTGCTCTGCCCACAACACGCACTACGTGAGAGCAGTCTTTGGAGCTGCTCTGCCCACAACATGCACTACGTGAGAGCAGTCTTTGGAGCTGCTCTGCCCACAACATGCACTACGCGAGAGCAGTCTTTGAGCAGTCTTTGGAGCTGATCTGCCCACAACACGCACTACGTGAGAGCAGTCTTTGGAGCTGCTCTGCCCACAACACGCACTACGTGAGAGCAGTCTTTGGAGCTGCTCTGCCCACAACATGCACTACGTGAGAGCAGTCTTTGGAGCTGCTCTGCCCACAACATGCACTACGTGAGAGCAGTCTTTGGAGTTGAGGTGCCCACAACACGCACTACGTGAGAGCAGTCTTTGGAGCTGCTCTGCCCACAACACGCACTACGTGAGAGCAGTCTTTGGAGCTGCTCTGCCCACAACACGCACTACGTGAGAGCAGTCTTTGGAGCTGCTCTGCCCACAACATGCACTACGTGAGAGCAGTCTTTGGAGCTGCTCTGCCCACAACACGCACTACGTGAGAGCAGTCTTTGGAGCTGCTCTGCCCACAACACGCACTACGTGAGAGCAGTCTTTGGAGTTGAGGTGCCCACAACACGCACTACGTGAGAGCAGTCTTTGGAGCTGCTCTGCCCACAACACGCACTACGTGAGAGCAGTCTTTGGAGCTGCTCTGCACAACAACACTACGGAGAGCAGTCTTAGCTGTTCTGCCCACAACACGCACTACGTGAGAGCAGTCTTTGGAGCTGCTCTGCCCACAACATGCACTACGTGAGAGCAGTCTTTGGAGCTGCTCTGCCCACAACATGCACTACGTGAGAGCAGTCTTTGGAGCTGCTCTGCCCACAACACGCACTACGTGAGAGCATTCTTTTGGAGTTGAGGTGCCCACAACGTTGCACTACGTAAGAACAGTCTTTGCAGCAGCTCTGCCGACAACATGCACTACGTGAGAGTAGTCTTTGGAGCTGCTCTGCCCACAACACGCACTACGTGAGAGCAGTCTTTGGAGCTGCTCTGCCCACAACACGCACTACGTGAGAGCAGTCTTTGGAGCTGCTCTGCCCACAACATGCACTACGTGAGAGCAGTCTTTGGAGCTGCTCTGCCCACAACACGCACAACGTGAGAGCAGTCTTTGGAGTTGAGGTGCCCACAACACGCACTACGTGAGAGCAGTCTTTGGAGCTGCTCTGCCTACAACACGCACTACGTGAGAGCAGTCTTTGGAGCTGCTCTGCCCACAAAATGCACTACGTGAGAGCAGTCTTTGGAGCTGCTCTGCCCACAACATGCACAACGTGAGATCATTCTTTGGAGCTGCTCTGCCAACAACATGCACTACGTGAGAGCAGTCTTTTGAGCTGCTCTGTCCACAACATGCACTACGTGAGAGCAGTCTTTAGAGCTGCTTTGCCCACAACACGCACTACGTGAGAGCAGTCTTTGGAGTTGAGGTGCCCACAACATGCACTACGTGAGAGCAGTCTTTGGAGTTGAGGTGCCCACAACACGCACTACGTGAGAGCAGTCTTTGGAGCTGCTCTGCCCACAACATGCACTACGTGAGAGCAGTCTTTGGAGCTGCTCTGCCCACAACACGCACAACGTGAGAGCAGTCTTTGGAGCTGCTCTGCCCACAACACGCACTACGTGAGAGCAGTCTTTGGAGCTGCTCTGCCTACAACATGCACTACGTGAGAGCAGTCTCTGGAGCTGCTCTGCGTACAACATACACTACGTGAGAGCAGTCTTTGGAGCTGTTCTGCCCACAACACGCACAACGTGAGTGCAGTCTTTGGAGTGGAGGTGCCCACAACATGCATTACGTGAGAGCAGTCTTTGGAGCTGCTCTGCCTACAACATGCACTACGTGAGAGCAGTCTCTGGATCTGCTCTGCGTACAACATACACTACGTGAGAGCAGTCTTTGGAGCTGTTCTGCCCACAACACGCACAACGTGAGTGCAGTCTTTGGAGTTGAGGTGCCCACAACATGCACTACGTGAGAGCAGTCTTTGGAGCTGCTCTGCCTACAACATGCACTACGTGAGAGCAGTCTTTAGAGCTGATCTGCCCACAACACTCACATCGTGAGTGCAGTCTTTGGAGTTGAGGTGCCCACAACACGCACTACGTGAGAGCAGTCTTTGGAGATGCTTTGCCTACAACATGCACTTCGTGGGAGCAGTTTTTGGAGCTGCTCTGTCCACAACATGCACTACGTAAGAGCAGTCCTTAGAGCTGATCTGCCCACAACACGCACAACGTGAGAGCAGTCTTTGGAGTTGAGGTGCCCACAACACGCACTACGTGAGAGCAGTCTTTGGAGATGCTCTGCCTACAACATGCACTACGTGAGAGCAGTCTCTGGAGCTGCTCGCAAAAAATGCCCACAACACGCACTACGTGAGAGCAGTCTTTGGAGCTGCTCTGCCTACAACATGCACTACGTGAGAGCAGTCTTTGGAGCTGCTCTGACCATAACATGCACTACGTGAGAGCAGTTTTTAGAGCTGATTTGCCCACAACACGCACTACGTGAGAGCAGTCTTTGGAGTTGAGGTGCCCACAACACGCACTACGTGAGAGCAGTCTTTGGAGCTGCTCTGCCTACAACACGCACTACGTGAGAGCAGTCTTTGGAGATGCTCTGCGTACAACATACACTACGTGAGAGCAGTCTTTGGAGCTGTTCTGCCCACAACACGCACAACGTGAGTGCAGTCTTTGGAGTTGAGGTGCCCACAACATGCACTACGTGAGAGCAGTCTTTGGAGCTGCTCTGCCTACAACATGCACTACGTGAGAGCAGTCTTTAGAGCTGCTCTGCCCACAACACTCACATCGTGAGTGCAGTCTTTGGAGTGAGGTGCCCACAACACGCACTACGTGAGAGCAGTCTTTGGAGCTGCTCCTGCCACAACATGCACTTCGGGAGCAGTCTTTGGAGCTGCTCTGCCAACAACATGCACTACGTGATAGCAGTCTTTAGAGCTGCTCTGCCCACAACACGCACAGCGTGAGTGCAGTCTTTGGAGTTGAGGTGCCCACAACACGCACTACGTGAGAGCAGTCTTTGGAGCTGCTCTGCCTACTACATGAACTACGTGAGAGCAATCTTTAGAGCTGCTTTGCCCACAACACTCACATCGTGAGTGCAGTCTTTGGAGTTGAGGTGCCCACAACACGCACTACGTGAGAGCAGTCTTTGGAGCTGCTCTGCGTACAACATACACTACATGAGAGCAGTCTTTGAAGATGCTCTGCCCACAACATGCACAACGTGAGAGCAGTCTTTGGAGCTGCTCTGCCCACAACATGCACTACGTGAGAGCAGTCTTTGGAGCTGCTCTCTCCACAACATGCACTACGTGATAGCAGTCTTTAGAGCTGCTCTGCCCACAACACGCACAGCGTGAGTGCAGTCTTTGGAGTTGAGGTGCCCACAACACGCACTACGTGAGAGCAGTCTTTGGAGCTGCTCTGCGTACACCATACACTACGTGAGAGCAATCTTTAGAGCTGCTTTGCCCACAACACGCACTACGTGAGAGCAGTCTTTGGAGTTGAGGTGCCCACAGCACGCACTACGTGAGAGCAGTCTTTGGAGCTGCTCTGCCTACAACATGCACTACGTGAAAGTAGTCTTTGGAGCTGCTCTGTCCACAACATGCACTACGTGAGAGCAGTCTTTAGAGCTGCTTTGCCCACAACGCGCACTACGTGAGATCAGTCTTTGGAGCTGCTCTGCCTACAACATGCACTACGTGAGAGCAGTCTTTGGAGATGCTCTGCATACACCATACACTACGTGAGAGCAGTCTTTGGAGCTGCTCTGCCCAAAACACGCACAACGTGAGTGCAGTCTTTGGTTTTGAGGTGCCCACAACACGCACTACGTGAGGACAGTCTTTGGAGCTGCTCTGCCTACAACATGCACTACGTGAGAGCAGTCTTTGGAACTGCTCTGCCTACAACATGCATTACGTGAGAGCAGTCTTTGGAGCTGCTCTGCCTACAACATGCACTACGTGAGAGCAGTCTTTGGAGCTGCTCTGCCTACAACATGCACTACGTGAGAGCAGTCTTTAGAGCTGCTTTGCCCACAACACGCACTACGTGAGAGCAGTCTTTGGAGTTGAGGTGCCCACAACACGCACTACGTGAGAGCAGTCTTTGGAGCTGCTCTGCCTACACCATGCACTACGTGAGAGCAGTCTTTGGAGCTGCTCTGCGTACAACATACACTACGTGAGAGCAGTCTTTGGAGCTGTTCTGCCCACATCACGCACAACGTGAGTGCAGTCTTTGGAGTTGAGGTGCCCACAACACGCACTACGTGAGAGCAGTCTTTGGAGATGCTCTGCGTACACCATACACTAGTGGGTTTTGAGCTGTTGCCCACAACACGCACTACGTGAGTGCAGTCTTTGGAGTTGAGGTGCCCACAGCGCCTAGTGGAGCAGTCTTTGGAGCTCGCTATGTGTGGAGTTTTGGGTGCTTTCCGGTCTTTGGAGCTGCTCTGCCTACAACACGCACTATGTGAGAGCAGTCTTTGGAGATGCTCTGCGTACACCATACACTACGTGAGAGCAGTCTTTAGAGCTGCTCTGCCCACAACACGCACAACGTGAGTGCAGTCTTTGGAGTTGAGGTGCCCACAACACGCACTACGTGAGAACAGTCTTTGGAGCTGCTCTGCCTACAACATGCACTACGTGAGAGCAGTCTTTGGAACTGCTCTGCGTACACCATACACTACGTGAGAGCAGTCTTTGAAGCTGCTCTGCCCACAACATGCACAACGTGAGAGCAGTCTTTGGAGCTGCTCTGCCCACAACATGCACTACGTGAGAGCAGTCTTTGGAGCTGCTCTGTCCACAACATGCACTACGTGAGAGCAGTCTTTAGAGCTGCTTTGCCCACAACACGCACTACGTGAGAGCAGTCTTTGGAGTTGAGGGGCCCACAACACGCACACCGTGAGAGCAGTCTTTGGAGTTGAGGTGCCCACAACACGCACTACGTAAGATCAGTATTTGGAGCTGCTCTGCCTACAACATGCACTACGTGAGAGCAGTCTTTGGAGCTGTTCTGCCCACAACACGCACAACGTGAGAGCAGTCTTTGGAGCTGCTCTGCCTACAACATGAACTACGTGAGAGCAGTCTTTGGAGCTGCTCTGCCTACAACATGCACTACGTGAGAGCAGTCTTTGGAACTGCTCTGTCCACAACATGCACTACGTGAGAGCAGTCTTTGGAGCTGCTCTGTCCATAACATGCACTACGTGAGAGCAGTCTTTAGAGCTGCTTTGCCCACAACACGCACTACGTGAGAGCAGTCTTTGGAGTTGAGGTGCCCACAACACGCACTACGTGAGAGCAGTCTTTGGAGCTGCTCTGCCTACAACATGCACTACGTGAGAGCAGTCTTTGGAGATGCTCTGCGTACACCATACACTACGTGAGAGCAGTCTTTGGAGCTGCTCAGCCCACAACACGCACAACGTGAGTGCAGTCTTTGGAGTTTAGGTGCACACAACACGCACTACGTGAGAGCAGTCTTTGGAGCTGCTCTGCCTACAACATGCACTACGTGAGAGCAGTCTTTGGAGCTGCTCTGTCCACAACATGCACTACGTGAGAGCAGTCTTTAGAGCTGCTTTGCCCACAACACGCACAACGTGAGTGCAGTCTTTGGAGTTGAGGTGCCCACAACACGCACTACGTGAGAGCAGTCTTTGGAGCTGCTCTGCCTACAACATGCACTACGTGAGAGCAGTCTCTGGATCTGCTCTGCGTACAACATACACTACGTGAGAGCAGTCTTTGGAGCTGTTCTGCCCACAACACGCACAACGTGAGTGCAGTCTTTGGAGTTGAGGTGCCCACAACACGCACTACGTGAGAGCAGTCTTTGGAGCTGCTCTGCCTACAACATGCACTACGTGAGAGCAGTCTTTGGAGCTGCTTTGCCCACAACACGCACAACGTGAGTGCAGTCTTTGGAGCTGCTCTGCCTACAACATGCACTACGTGAGAGCAGTCTCTGGATCTGCTCTGCGTACAACATACACTACGTGAGAGCAGTCTTTGGAACTGTTCTGCCCACAACACGCACAACGTGAGTGCAGTCTTTGGAGTTGAGGTGCCCACAACATGCACTACGTGAGAGCAGTCTTTGGAGCTGCTCTGCCTACAACATGCACTACGTGAGAGCAGTCTTTAGAGCTGATCTGCCCACAACACTCACATCGTGAGTGCAGTCTTTGGAGTTGAGGTGCCCACAACACGCACTACGTGAGAGCAGTCTTTGGAGATGCTCTGCCTACAACATGCACTTCGTGGGAGCAGTCTTTGGAGCTGCTCTGCCTACAACATGCACTACGTGAGAGCAGTCTTTAGAGCTGCTTTGCCCACAACACGCACTACGTGAGTGCAGTCTTTGGAGTTGAGGTGTCCACAACACGCACTACGTGAGAGCAGTCTTTGGAGCTGCTCTGCCTACAACATGCACTACGTGAGAGCAGTCTTTGGAGCTGCTCTGTCCACAACATGCACTACGTAAGAGCAGTCTTTAGAGCTGCTTTGCCCACAACACGCACTACGTGAGAGCAGTCTTGGGAGTTGAGGTGCCCACAACACGCACTACGTGAGAGCAGTCTTTGGAGCTGCTCTGCCTACAACATGCACTACGTGAGAGCAGTCTCTGGAGCTGCTCTGCGTACAACATACACTACGTGAGAGCAGTCTTTGGAGCTGTTCTGCCCACAACACGCACAACGTGAGTGCAGTCTTTGGAGTGGAGGTGCCCACAACATGCATTACGTGAGAGCAGTCTTTGGAGCTGCTCTGCCTACAACATGCACTACGTGAGAGCAGTCTTTAGAGCTGCTCTGCCCACAACACGCACGACGTGAGTGCAGTCTTTGGAGTTGAGGTGCCCACAACACGCACTACGTGAGAGCAGTCTTTGGAGATGCTCTGCTGCCTACAACATGCACTACGTGAGAGCAGTCTTTGGAGCTGCTCTGCGTACAACATACACTACGTGAGAGCAGTCTTTGGAGCTGCTCTGCCTACAACATACACTACGTGAGAGCAGTCTTTGGAGCTGCTCTGCGTACAACATGCACTACGTGAGAGCAGTCTTTGGAGCTGCTCTGCCTACAACATGAACTACGTGAGAGCAGTCTTTGGAGCTGCTCTGCCTACAACATGCACTTCGTGAGAGCAGTCTTTGGAATTGCTCTGTCCACAACATGCACTACGTGAGAGCAGTCTTTGGAGCTGTTTTGCCCACAACACGCACTACGTGAGAGCAGTCTTTGGAGTTGAGGTGCCCACAACACGCACTACGTGAGAGCAGTCTTTGGAGCTGCTCTGCCTACAACATGCACTACGTGAGAGCAGTCTTTGGAGCTGCTCTGCCTACAACATGCACTACGTGAGAGCAGTCTTTGGAGCTGCTCTGCCTACAACAGGCACTACGTGAGAGCAGTCTTTGGAGCTGTTCTGCCAACAACACGCACTACGTGAGAGCAGTCTTTGGAGCTGATCTGCCTACAACATGCACTACGTGAGAGCAGTCTTTTGAGCTGATCTGCCCACCACACGCACTTCGTGAGAGCAGTCTTTGCAGTCGATGTGACCACAACACGCACTACGTGAGAGCAGTCTTTGGAGCTGCGCTGCCTACAACATGCACTACGTGAGAGCAGTCTTTTGAGCTGCTCTGCCCACAACACGCACTACGTGAGAGCAGTCTTTGGAGTTGAGGTGCCCACAACACGCACTACGTGAGAGCAGTCTTTGGAGCTGCTCTGCCTACAACATGCACTACGTGAGAGCAGTCTTTGGAGCTGCTCTGCGTACAACATACACTACGTGAGAGCAGTCTTTGGAGCTGTTCTGCCCACAACACGCACAACGTGAGTGCAGTCTTTGGAGTTGAGGTGCCCACAACACGCACTACGTGAGAGCAGTCTTTGGAGCTGCTCTGCCTACAACATGCACTACGTGAGAGCAGTCTCTGGATCTGCTCTGCGTACAACATACACTACGTGAGAGCAGTCTTTGGAACTGTTCTGCCCACAACACGCACAACGTGAGTGCAGTCTTTGGAGTTGAGGTGCCCACAACATGCACTACGTGAGAGCAGTCTTTGGAGCTGCTCTGCCTACAACATGCACTACGTGAGAGCAGTCTTTAGAGCTGATCTGCCCACAACACTCACATCGTGAGTGCAGTCTTTGGAGTTGAGGTGCCCACAACACGCACTACGTGAGAGCAGTCTTTGGAGATGCTCTGCCTACAACATGCACTTCGTGGGAGCAGTCTTTGGAGCTGCTCTGCCTACAACATGCACTACGTGAGAGCAGTCTTTAGAGCTGCTTTGCCCACAACACGCACTACGTGAGTGCATTCTTTGGAGTTGAGGTGTCCACAACACGCACTACGTGAGAGCAGTCTTTGGAGCTGCTCTGCCTACAACATGCACTACGTGAGAGCAGTCTTTGGAGCTGCTCTGTCCACAACATGCACTACGTAAGAGCAGTCTTTAGAGCTGCTTTGCCCACAACACGCACTACGTGAGAGCAGTCTTGGGAGTTGAGGTGCCCACAACACGCACTACGTGAGAGCAGTCTTTGGAGCTGCTCTGCCTACAACATGCACTACGTGAGAGCAGTCTCTGGAGCTGCTCTGCGTACAACATACACTACGTGAGAGCAGTCTTTGGAGCTGTTCTGCCCACAACACGCACAACGTGAGTGCAGTCTTTGGAGTTGAGGTGCCCACAACATGCACTACGTGAGAGCAGTCTTTGGAGCTGCTCTGCCTACAACATGCACTACGTGAGAGCAGTCTTTAGAGCTGATCTGCCCACAACACTCACATCGTGAGTGCAGTCTTTGGAGTTGAGGTGCCCACAACACGCACTACGTGAGAGCAGTCTTTGGAGATGCTTTGCCTACAACATGCACTTCGTGGGAGCAGTCTTTGGAGCTGCTCTGCCTACAACATGCACTACGTGAGAGCAGTCTTTAGAGCTGCTTTGCCCACAACACGCACTACGTGAGTGCAGTCTTTGGAGTTGAGGTGTCCACAACACGCACTACGTGAGAGCAGTCTTTGGAGCTGCTCTGCCTACAACATGCACTACGTGAGAGCAGTCTTTGGAGCTGAGGTGACCACAACATGCACTACGTAAGAGCAGTCTTTGGAGCTGCTCTGCCTACAACAAGCACTACGTGAGAGCAGTCTTTGGGAGTTGAGCTGCCCACAACAGGCACTACGTGGGAGCAGTTTTTGGAGCTGCTCTGCCAACAACATGCACTACGTGAGAGCAGTCTCTGGAGCTGCTCTGCGTACAACATACACTACGTGATTGCAGTCTTTGGAGCTGCTCTGCCCACAACAAGCACTACGTGAGTGCAGTCTTTGGAGTGGAGGTGCCCACAACATGCATTACGTGAGAGCAGTCTTTGGAGCTGCTCTGCCTACAACATGCACTACGTGATAGCAGTTTTTGCAGTTGGCTCTGCCCATAACATGCACAACGTGAGATCAGTCTTTGGAGTTGAGGTGCCCACAACACGCACTACGTAAGATCAGTGTTTGGAGCTGATTTGCCCACAACATGCACTACGTGAGAGCAGTCTTTGGAACTGCTCTGTCCACAACATGCACTACGTGAGAGCAGTCTTTAGAGCTGCTCTGCGTATAACTTACACTACGTGAGAGCAGTCTTTGGAGCTGATCTGCCCACAACACGCATTACGTGAGAGCAGTCTTTGGAGCTGCTCTGCCTACATCATGCACTACGTGAGAGCATTCTTTGGAGCTGCTCTGTCCACAACATGCACTACGTGAGAGCAGTCTTTGGAGCTGCTCTGCCCACAACATGCACTACGAGAGAGAAGTCTTAGCAGCTGCTCAGCCCACAACACGCACTACGTGAGAGCAGTCTTAGGAGCTGCTCTGCTACAACACGCACTACGTGAGAGCAGTCTTTGGAGCTGCTCTGCCCACAACACGCACAACGTGAGAGCAGTCTTTGAAGCTGCTCTGCCCACAACATGCACTACGTGAGAGCAGTCTTTGGAGCTGCTCTGCCTACAACACGCACTACGTGAGAGCAGTCTTTGGAGCTGCTCTGTGTACAACATGCACTACGTGAGAGCAGTCTTTGGAGCTGCTCTGCCCACAACACGCACAACGTGAGTGCAGTCTTTGGAGTTGAGGTGCCCACAACATCCCGGGGCGCTTGGGCGCTCTGCCTCACAGGCCACGGGAGCAGCTTGAGCGCTGCCCACAACACTCACATCGGAGGCAGCGGAGGAGGGCCCCAACAGCACTACGTGAGAGCAGTCTTTGGAGCTGCTCTGCCTACAACATGCACTACGTGAGAGCAGACCTCTGCCTACCTGCACTCCTTCAACTGCTCCCTGCCCACAACATGCACTACGTGAGAGCAGTCTTTGGAGCTGCTTTGCCCGCAAAATGCACTAAGTGATATCAGTTTTTGGAGCTGCTCTGTCCACAGCATGCACTACGTGAGAGCAGTCTTTGGAGCTGCTCTGCCCACAACACGCACTACGTGAGAGCAGTCTTTGGAGTTGAGGTGCCCACAACATGCACTACGTGAGAGCAGTCTTTGGAGCTGCTCTGCCTACAACATGCACTACATGTGAGAGGCAGCCAGCCTGCTCTGCGTACAACATACACTACGTGAGAGCAGTCTTTGGAGCTGTTCTGCCCACAACACGCACAACGTGAGTGCAGTCTTTGGAGTTGAGGTGCCCACAACATGCACTACGTGAGAGCAGTCTTTGGAGCTGCTCTGCCTACAACATGCACTACGTGAGAGCAGTCTTTAGAGCTGCTTTGCCCACAACACGCACTACGTGAGAGCAGTCTTTGGAGTTGAGGTGCCCACAACACGCACTACGTGAGAGCAGTCTTTGGAGCTGCTCTGCCTACAACATGCACTACGTGAGAGCAGTCTTTGGAGCTGCTCTGCCTACAACATGAACTACGTGAGAGCAGTCTTTGGAGCTGCTCTGCCTACAACATGCACTACGTGAGAGCAGTCTTTGGAGCTGCTCTGACCATAACATGCACTACGTGAGAGCAGTCTTTGGAGCTGCTCTGTCCATAACATGCACTACGTGAGAGCAGTCTTTGGAGCTGCTCTGCCTACAACATGCACTACGTGAGAGCAGTCTTTGGAACTGCTCTGTCCACAACATGCACTACGTGAGAGCAGTCTTTGGAGCTGCTCTGACCATAACATGCACTACGTGAGAGCAGTCTTTGCAGAGCTGCTTTCCCCCAACATGCACTACGTGAGAGCAGTCTTGGAGTTGATCTGCCCACAACATGCACTACGTGAGAGCAGTCTTTGGAGCTGCTCTGCATACAACATGCACTACGTGAGAGCAGTCTTTGGAGCTGCTCTGCCTACAACATAAACTACGTGAGAGCAGTCTTTGGAGCTGCTCTGCCTACAACATGCACTACGTGAGAGCAGTCTTTGGAACTGCTCTGTCCACAACATGCACTACGTGAGAGCAGTCTTTGGAGCTGCTCTGACCATAACATGCACTACGTGAGAGCAGTTTTTAGAGCTGCTTTGCCCACAACACGCACTACGTGAGAGCAGTCTTTGCAGTTTAGGACTGCTCTGCCTACAACATGCTCTACGTGAGAGCAGTCTTTGGAGTTGCTCTGCCCACAACACGCACGACGTGAGTGCAGTCTTTGGAGCTGCTCTGTCTACAACATGCACTACGTGAGAGCAGTCTTTGGAGCTGCTCTGTGTACAACATGCACTACGTGAGAGCAGTCTTTGCAGCTGCTCTGCCCACAACACGCACAACGTGAGTGCAGTCTTTGGAGTTGAGGTGTCCACAACATGCACTACGTGAGAGCAGTCTTCGAAAGCTGCTCTGCCTACAACATGCACTACGTGAGAGCAGTCTTTGGAGCTGCTCTGTCTACAACATGTAGCTACGTGAGAGCAGTTTTTGAAGGAGTTGAGGGGCCCCAAAACACGCACTACGTGAGAGCAGTCTTTGGAGATGCTCTGCTGCCTACACACTGATGCTGGACGTCCGAGCAGTCTTTGGAGCTGCTCTGCGTACAACATACAATACGTGAGAGCAGTCTTTGGAGCTGCTCTGCATAAAACATAAACTACGTGAGAGAAGTCTTTGGATATGCTCTGCGTACAACATGCACTACGTGAGAGCAGTCTTTGGAGCTGCTCTGCCTA
>JASANA010009978.1:0-35298 GCA_030248095.1 Ptycholaimellus sp. GST1_10
GCGCGGGCTGTGAAGATCCGCGGTCACCTGTTGCGCTCTGCGCCATTTACTTGTTAAAAATATAAAGGAATGGCAAGTGTGGATGTTAGCTGATATATCATATTATATATTATATTATATTATTGATATATCATATTATGCGAGTTCAGTTTTAATTCCATGGTTTCTCCTGCAAAGTTATGATTTGACCTGGAAGCAATTCAAATTCTGGCTCGTATGAAACCCAAAAATGACTGTAAAAAGTAATTGAGGATATGATTGCTTGTGATTGATTTTGCACATGCATTGAGATATAATTTCCAGATAGTTTCATTCTTTCTTTCCCGTCTTCTTTCAAGCAATACATCTGTGTCTTTAACATGCATGTTCATTCCATGCCTTTCCATGCTACACATCATCTAATGTATTCTGGACAAAATATGTCTTGATTAGACTCCCCGTTTGTCTTAGTTGCAGAGTCCATTGGACAACAAGTATGGCTCTGATTTAACTTATCTTTGCTTACTGTGACTAATGAAAAAAGGGTCTTCAGTTTCTTGGAACTTGTAATGCTTTTGGCTGCCGTCTATAGAGGTTGCTAAACTTTTGTCCTCATGCGTATATATACGCGAAATCTCGATGGATCTTGACAAACTATTTTTTCCCCCACAGCTAGTAAAATTTTAGGAAGATCTGGAGAAGTAGACCCGGAATCTGAGCAACTGAAACATTAAGTTTTTGAGTAGAAAGGCTTTAAAATTGCAATATACGGTTCAATTGTACCAACAACTTTGAAAATCGTGACAAAAAGTTTCCAAGTTGAATTGTTGTCAAAATTTTTCAAATCCAGCCAAATTCTAAACGAAATTGTTTTTATCGATAGCTATTTTTATTTTATGAATATTTGGAGGGATATATCGGGTTACCGATCATTTGAAACATCACTTTCTGGGTAGAAAGTTAGAAAAATGGGGTATGCTGGAAAATGCAAATTCTCAATGGATTTGAGCAAACTTTTTTGCTAAAATGTAATAATATTTTAGGAAGGTCTGGAGGGGTGACACTGGTCCTGGAGCATTTTAAACTAGAAAATTTAAAGTGGGCTATGCTGGGAAAGGGTTTTTTGAACGCGGAACGGCCCGAAGGGCGGGTTGCGCCTCTATAGAGGTTACAGAACTTTTGTCCTCATATATATATATATATATCTGTATCTGGAAATGCTGGGAACGGATTTGGACAAACCTTTTTTTCCTGAAAGGTAATAATATTTTAGGAAGATCTGGAGGGGTAGACCCGGAATTTCAGCATTTGAAACATTACTTTTTTGGGTAGAAAGGTTGAAAATTTGGGTATGTTGAGAAATGGCGAATTCTCAACGGATTTGGACAAACTTTTTATTTTGGCGAAAGGTAATAACATTTTAGAAAAAATCTGGATGGGTGGAACCGGTCCCGGAGCATTTGAAACATTACTTTTTTGGGTAGAACGGTTGAAAAATGGGTTATGTTGAGAAATGGCGAATTCTCAACGGATTTGGACAAACTTTTTTTTTGATGAAAGGTAATAACATTTTAGAAAGATCTGGATGGGTGGAACCGGTCCCGGAGCATTTGAAACATTACTTTTTTGGGTAGAAAGGTTGAAAAATTGGGTATGTCGAGAAATGGAGAATTCTCAACAGATTTGGACAAACTTTTTTTTTGCTGAAAGGTAATAACATTTTAGAAAGATCTGGATGGGTGGAACCGGTCCTGGAGCATTTGAAACATTACTTTTTTGGGTAAAATGGTTGAAAAATAGGGTATGTTGTGATACTCCATGGATCGTGACAAACTTTTTTTCCTGAAAGCTAATAAAATTTTAAGAATATCTGGAGGGGTGGAACTGAGCCCAAAGAATTTGAAACATTACTTTTCTGGGTAGAACGTTCGAAAATTGCAATATATGGTTTTTGCGCTGTAATACCTGAAGTCTTGCTTCTTCAGCTCCTCCTCCACTCGTCCGTAGGAGAAGAGGAAGGCTTGGGTAGGAGGGGAGGAGGCCCTGGAGAGGAGGCGCTGATCCACCCGTCCCTTGAGCAGATTGATGTAGGGTGTGATGTAGCAGGAGAGGCTGGTGGCGATCTTGACGGCGGTGGCCTTGGGGCCGGTCACGTGCTCGCTGTAGTTGACTCCGAGGAGAATGTCTAGGCAAACAGAGCACTGAGTGGAGGAAGGGAGGTTGAGGTAGTGACTGGGAGGGAGCTTCTGGAGAAGGTCGGAGTGCAGCTTGAAACCACCCACCACCACCGGCGCAGCCACCTTGTCCGCCAGCAGCGCAGCCACCGGCAGCACCCGCCCATCCTGTCGCAGGAGCTCCA
The DNA here is from genome assembly GCA_030248095.1 of Ptycholaimellus sp. GST1_10. Classification (NCBI taxonomy): domain Eukaryota; kingdom Metazoa; phylum Nematoda; class Chromadorea; order Chromadorida; family Chromadoridae; genus Ptycholaimellus; species Ptycholaimellus sp. GST1_10. The sequence goes on from JASANA010009978.1 coordinate 2,339, forward strand.
GGTCCACGTAGCGCGTCCTCACGTACTTGGTATGTCCATCGCAGGCAGTGGAGAGTGAGACGTGGGCGGAGCCGTAGGCACGCAGGCCCAGGCGGGAGGCGCAGTCCCTGGTAATCCAGGTGAAGGAAGAGCCGTCGTCCGCCAGCAACTCCACCCGCTTCCCTTCCCTGCCCTTGGGGTTGTAGGCATTGAGTGTGCAGAGGGCGTGGAGAGTGAAGGGGAGGTTGTGGTCGGACTGGACTGCTAGGCCGGCGCAGGCGTTGCCGGGGTTGGCCTGGAGAGTGGAGTGGAGGATGGTGGGGTGCTTGGCCTGACACTCCTGGCAGCGGCCCTTGTTGCGGCAGTCCTCGGCCTCGTGGCGCTGTTGGAGGCAGTTGAGGCAGAGGGGAATCTCCTTGGCTCGGCAGAGGCGAGCTTGAGAGGTGGAGTACTTGGTGCAGTCGCGAGGGTAGTGGTTGGCATCGCAGAAGAAGCAGTAGACGGCACTCCCGTCCGCCCGTCGGAGCTTGGGCTTGTCGCCGCTCGGGGCCTGTGAGGACTGGCGCGGCTGGCTACTGGAGCCTTCCCGGTTGCCGGAGCCCTTCTGGTTGCCGGAGCCCTTCTTGCACTTCTGGGTGGTCGGCTGAGGCGACGAGCGCGGTCCAGACTTGCCCAAGCGTGACTGGCCAGCACCAAGAAGAGCTGCGCCAGAGGAGATGGAGGGAGGAGGAGCGTTGGCGTCCAGCTCTTGGCGGAAGCGGGCCTCGGTCTGAAGGAGGATGACGAGCTCGTCGAAGGTGGGATCGGTGAGGAGGCCCTTGCGACAACGCTGCAGCACGATCTCCTGCCAGTAGGCCGATGGGAGCTTGGCAGTGATGAGCGGAAGGTGAGAGTCCAGGTCCCCGACGCCGAGCAAACATAGCTGGTTGGCCGTGGCAAAGAGGAAGTCCGCGAGGCCGGAGATCTGTTCCCAGCCGCTGAAGGAGTGGATGGGCACGACGTCGTGGAGGGCCTGGATCAGCTCACGCTTCGTCCCCGCCGGGTCCCCGTAGGCCTCTAGCAGCACCTTCTTCGCATCCTCGTAGTCCGTGGCCTTGTAGCGCTTGCACCAGATGACCTTGGTGTGGGCTTGGCCTTTGAGGCAGGAGAGGAGGAGCTCCAGCTTGTCGGGGGCAGGCATGGGCTCCTGGTCGAAGTAGTATTGCCACCATTCCCACCAGCGCGCGAAGTCCGCGAGGTTGCCACCATCGAAGTAGCGTAGCTCGGGGCGCTGATGCCGAGGTCCCGCATGGCTGAGGGCCATGTCCAGGTAGGAGCCGGAGTGGCGGACCGCCCCGGCAGAGGCGGGATTCCCGGCAGAGGCGGGATGCCCAGCAGAGGTGGGCTGCCCAGCAGAGGTGGGCTGAGTGTTGGAGGCGGAGGTGAAGGCCGAGGCCGCAGACGTCGCGAACGCCGTCGACAGCATGCCTGAACTTGTCACCACCGGAGCTGGAGCAGTTGTAGTCGTAGAGGGCAGTCCCACGCCTGAACTCACCACCAACCCCATCAAGGATGAGGAGATGAGAGAAGCTGAAGCAGTAGTGGCGGTGGTAGAGGAGGAGGCAGGGGTGAGACTTGTGGAGGGCCCGGCAGAGGCGGGAGCTCCGACGAAAGTGGGTGGATTGGGATGAGTGTCAGGAGGCAGGGAGGTGGAGGCCCAACGCGGATGCAGGGACTGGGAGGAGTGGATGATGGCGGCCCGCTCCGCCTCCGCGTGCTTGACACGCTCTTTCATCCGCTCCACCTCCTTCTGCAGGGCCATGTTCCTCGTCTGCGCTTGGTTGGCCTCGGTGCTCTTCTGGATGAGGGTAGTGGAGAGAGCATCGTTGGACTCTTGGAGGAGTTGGAGGTCCCGACTGAGGCGGGACTTGGCTTCCTGGAACTGACGCTGAACCTGAGTCCCTTCGTCCTGGATGGCCTTGAGGCACTGCTGCATCTCCTTCTTCACGCCCTCCACGGTGTGCCGCAGTCGCTCCACCTCGCTCTGCATCGACTGGGAGGTGGACTCGGCTTGCTGACGGAGAGCTTGTTCTTGGAGAAGGAGAGCCTTCTGCTCTTGCTGTGCTCGCTTGGTCTCCTGCAGGGCCTTCTGGGCGCTGAGGTGCTCGGCTGCGACGGAGTCCAGGGAGGCCTGGAGCTCAGTGAGGCGCTGCTGGGAGACTGTAGCCTGAGCCTGAAGGGCTTCCTTGGCGGCGTCGGCTTCTCGTTGGAGCTGAGCGATGCGGACGGCGGGTGCGTCCTCCTCCAGCTCCAGGTCGTTGTCCTGGTCCAGGTTCTCCTCCTGTCCACCATTCTCCTCCTCGTTGTCCTCCTCATCATCCACGGGCTCTGCATTGTCCAGGTGCCCTGCAGCCAGCTGCTGGAGGAACTCGGACTCGGGGATGCCGCCAACGCGATGAGGAAGGTGAGGTGAGGAAGAGGGATCGGGGACGGGCTCTCGCTCCCCCATCAGCTCCGCCCAGAAGCGCTCCTCGTGAGGCTCCAGACTGGATCGATGGAAAGGCAGACCTGTGTGCTCCTCGAAGCGGGTAGGGCCGATGTAGGAGTACTCGTGGTAGGAGGTGTGCTTGAGAAGGCCTTGGTCCTTGAGCTGTAGGAGGAGAGGGCGAGGGGAGCGTCCCATACCCAGCTCACAGGGTGGGCAGAGGAAGAGGAAGGGCCGGGTGCTCTCCGTCCACTCCTCGGGGGCGATGGTCTTGGAGAGGTTGTGGCGGGCCTCGAGAGCTCGGAAGCCGGTCTTGGAGGCGGCGCCGGAGGGTGAGAAGGCGTTGGAGAGGCCGGCGAGGCAGTAGATGTCCTGGCACTGGAAGCACTTGATCTGGTTGGGGAGGTGATGCTCGGCGTCGCAGGCATGGCTGCAGTCGATGGGATGACGCTGGGAGACGAGGGCAAAGCGGGAGAGGTAGGCCAAGCCCGCGACGGAGGCGCCGGGCTGCTCCTCGTTGCTCATCTTCTCGACCTTGTTCTGATTCTGACTCTAGCCCTAGAGAGGGCTGTTGGGAGGGTGAGTGGATAGAAGAGGTCGATGAAGAGGAGGCGAAGCTTGAACTCGGCAGAGGCGAGCTAGGGAGAGAGAATGATGAAAGGGTGGGAGACCTGTGCGGCTGGGGGTCCAGAGAAGGAAGCTGAAGTAGTCCTTGAAGATGCTCTGGCCGCCGACGAAGGTTTACAGGCTCCAAAGCTGAAGGATGGAGAGGTCTGACTCCTCCTTAGCTACGTTGCGCATCGACGGTTAGTTTTTCTTTCTCCCTTTTACTCAAGCAGAATGTGTGTCAATGATTGCAGGAGGTGCGAAGGAGGGAGGGCGGGGGGTTGGAATGGATGATGCTGGCGGTGTGGTAGGAGGTGAGAACGCAGCGAAAACATACAATATCCCAAACTGCGATGTTTCCCTCAACATGCTGATTCTAAATATGTGGTTACTTTTGAATATGGTTGAGAAACCACAGACTTTTCCTTTTCAGGGAAGAAGTGTCATGCTGAAAGGCTGAAAATTGCACACAAGACTTGTGTTTTTTTTGGTTTGATTAATAATATGTGCGCATTAGGATAATATTTTGAGATATTGCCTTGCTTACACTCAGCATGAGTGCAAAATTTTAAATTTTTAAACATCATAAGATCATAAGATTGGATCATAAGCATGGCTTCACATCAGATGTGTTCAATGGTATTGATATAATTTGCGCTTCGCGGTCACCTATTGTGCTTTGCGCCATTATACTTGTTTCTGGTGAATCCAATGAAGCTTTTCGTTTCTTTCAGTGAAAAGTAAGCTTTCTGAGAGGAATTTCAAGTTGCGGGGAGGTCTTTTCTTTTATATATATATCTACTAGTATCATGTATCAGATATTACTCAGACTACATACGTACATACTACAACTTCTTAGAGACAATGAATCCCGTTTTTGAATCTCATGATCCCGTTTTTGAGTCTGTGATCCCGTTTTTACCATGAGTTTTCGAGAAAAATAGCAATGTTTCACATTGCAATAAATCGTGTCAGTGTCTATTTAATTACCTTAGACATGATAGTCACTATGCATAAACATAATTGGATAATAAAATATAAGGATACATTGATAGCAAAAGTAACAAATCTAAGATAAAAATGGAAAATATGTGAATTCAAAATGAGGGTATATTTAGAGGATTGCTGGTATCGGCTGGCAATGCATTTGTTTTAACATGATCGTGAACCTTCTGCTCCCAAGCCAATCGGTTGTTTAGATAAACTGATGCACTGTCTCGTGTAAGTGGACTATTTGGATTTGGCTCCGAAAGAAGTGAACAAACGCTAAGCAAAAGTTTTGTTATTGTCAGTGATGGCGTCCATCCACCTTCTCCACGTTCAAGTGTTGTTAAGCATATTTCTCCAGTGTTATGAATCTAACTGCTGGAGGTGCAAAAGGATACTCTTTAGGAAACTTTATATCAAGCTGAAAAACGCCCTGTTCATAAGCTGTACCAGCAGGACCTTTTATGATACCATGCCAATGAAGCAAATTATTGTTGGATGGCTCTGCATTGCACCAGTCATTTGTTTCTTTCTTCAGATCTGCAAGCTCTTTTCTTAACCGCTTCTGAGCAGTTGATTTAGAATCTGTCATGTGGCCGGTTTCTCCATTGTCAGCCATAATTAGCAATATTTAAGTATGTAAATTTTGATTTCTGATTGTGAAATTAAAAGCAATAGTATATAGTAACTTAGTTAGTAACTTAGACATGTTTGGTGGAAAATTTCCTATTCTTTTTTTATATGTTAAAGTCAACACCATTGGGCTGGCGCGAGGGAGCAGAGCGACCGTCAGCGCCCAGCCCCTCTTTTTGACCCAGCTGTATGTTTTCGTTTTCGTTCGTTTTTCACTTTTCTCTAGCCACTGACAATGAACAGCAAAAGTTCACATTTGCACCAAACAGAGTTTGGAGAAAAGGAGTATTGCCTATCCGGAGTCGGACATGGCAAGGCTTGCATATGCATGATTACAGGGGTTCAGTGCTAAGAAAGGAAGCAATGTGGGTGCGAAAGGTGCGAGGCACAGAGTAAATCACATCATCCGCATGTGAATTCCAGAAAGGCACTATTTGATTTGTGAAGTGTCGCCTCCTTTGCAATGTTCCGACAACCTCTAGTGTGAGCTGATTGTTGTGTTGCAGTTGCCTTTGTAGTTGCCGAGGGACAAGAAGGTTTGGGGCATGGACTAGGTGGTGGATGTGAACCAGGGCAAGGTCCAGAACGGCACGCATGTAGGCGAGTTTGTGGAGTCCCAGACGCTCGAGCCTCCTCGGATACTCCTTCATGCCATATTTGCATCGACTGTACACCATGCGAGTGAAGTATCTTTGTACAGACTCGATGGAATTTTGATCGGCCACCCTGAGCTGGTTCCAGACTGGAGAGCTGCTTTCCAGTATCGGTCCCACAAATGTTTTAAATGATGTTACTAGGCGCTTAGAATTGCTGGATGAAAAACATTTTAGAACTATTCCACAAGTTTGCCTAGCTTTTTTAACTATTTGTGAAGCATGGAGAGTGAAGCGGATTTGGCTGTCCACTTCAATCCCCAGATCACAATATGACGAGACAGAATGTAGCTCTGATCCAGCTAAATGAAGGGTGAGTAGAGGTGAGTTCCCGATTGGGAGGACATCACATTTTGTGGGCGATAGCTGCAGCTGCCATGTATCACACCAGTACTCTACGAATGCTAGAGCCTCCTGCAGTTTCCCTTCCTCCCCACAAAATATTTGGCAGACATCTGCGAAAGCTGTGCAGGGATAGATTTTGTTTATCCCCTCTACCAAACTCATGGTATAGCCGAGAAAGATGATGTGTCCTAAGCATGAGCCTTGGCATATTGAGGAGGTAAGGGTGATGCGTTGAGAGAGTACTGTAAGGTGCATGACCCCCGTCTGGAGCGTAGTCACAATAAGACAGCTCCTGCACATTGAATCTCACCCTGGGATCAGTCTCTTCTCTCGCTTCCTCATGATAAACCTCCTGCCCTCCTGCCTCCGTAACCGCACTACATATCCTTACATTGGTTCTGATCAACTAGGCCTAGTCCTCACCCTTGCGCAGCAACATCCAGTATAGGGTAGTGAGAGCCCCTCGCAAACTTGCTCTGTCGTTGGGTTTGCGACTAGCTCTAGGAACTCCGAGCCACGTAAAGGTCACTCTCCCCTCCCCCCTCCCCTCTCTCCAACCCCCTCTCTTCCTTCTTCCCTTCTCCCTCTTCCCCGCCTCGCCTTCAGGCTATATGCCGAAGCGAGCTGAAGTCCACAAAGACTGAAATGCCTGATGTTGATGGTGATACCAATGATCTCCCGGGCCACACGCCCCCTCAATATCACCTGATGGGCCTAAAAACCTATGAAGGTGATGGCAATGCCACGCAATGGCTAACCCGTTTCGCAGAAATTGCACGCGCAAAAGGCCAGAACCAGGATACCTGGCACACCCTCATTGTCCCCTACTTAGAGGGACCTGCGTTGGATGCCATATACCAATCGGGGAAAGCTAAGCTATGACGTGATAAGGGCAACCTTAGTAGCAAATTTTGACAGTTCCCCGGAAGTTAACCGACTATCAGTCTGCGAAGGCATCATCCAGCAGCCCAGGGAAAAAGTCATGGCTTTCCTAGCCAGACTCCGAAAAGTTGTTGAACAGCGTTTCCCAGTCAGCACAACTTTCCTGGCAGCCACGCAAGAGGTATTGCTAAGGCAATTTTTCCTAGGAGGCCTTCAACATGAGCATCGATTTGCGCTGTTGAAAAGCGGGGCAGCACCGGAGACGATGAGGACAGCAAAACGTGTAAAACTGCGCAGTTGAACAAAACGTGTAAAACAAAAGGAAAATAGGTAGAGCACAAAATCGAAAAAATTGCTCTCAAAAACGTGAATTGATTGGGATTTACTCCATGAAACATATGACAACAAGTATGATGGCGCAATGATGTCCGCAAATCGCATGTCCATTGATATGATGTCACATTTATTATCACAAAAGTGAAATTATGCCTGTGGTTTTGCTACCAATTGCAAAAAGTAGATTTATAAATTGCATAAATTGCAATTATGCATGCTATTCTATGAATTGCAACTAAAAATCGGAAGCATTTAGTTCAATTCTCAACAGTTGAGCTGCTTTTACCACAAATTGATTGATGCTATTTGTTGAATGTATGAAAGTTTGTCTCTCAAAATGGTAAATCTGGTTTCTTCTCCAATTTAAAATGTAAGATTACATAAATTTTATAATAATTACTCAAGCTGTTGCGCCCTAGGATTTCCACAAATTATTTATAATTGATCGTTTAATGTAAAATATTTGGATGGTTATAAAATATTTAAGAAACCTAACATATCATCAGAAACCCAATCACGATGGCTAAATACTGTTGCAAAAGGAAATATTTCATAAATAACAGTTTGATGGTGACATGATAATAAATAAATATAACCTTGACTACGAGAAGATATCGATTCCACAAATCATGGGATGGCTAAATGGCGGCATTGGGGTTGGTTTTCCCATGGTATTTATGCTGAGCTGAATACAACTTATTTTGAAAATACAGATCTATTGCGAATGACAAGCGTTGGCTGGGTAGTTGCAGCATGGGACATTGAAAATGGACAAATTTGAATCAACCATCCTTCTTTCTTTTTAAAGCACACTTTTGATACCACACATAGTTTTTCAAACAGGGATGCACGTTAAATGGCTCTATGATGTGGTTCTTTTACCTGCTCCTGGAGTTTCAGACTCTGGACTCAGACTCCAGAAACAAAAACCCCACCGCCACTTGTGCCATTAACACCTGATATGACTCTTGACGAATATCACCCACACCTCCTCCTCTCCCAACCTACCACTTCCACCCCGACAGCATTGAATGGAGCCTGTATAGCCAGGGGAAAGGACCTCGGAAGGGACACCAGCTGCAGCAACTCCGCCTCGCTTCGCAAGCTCAGCTCAGGTGCCCAACCTCTCCTTCCTCCTCTTCTACATCCCCTTCGCTCGCCATGGACTTCACCGACGAGGACGTTGCCATCTCCAAGCACACCCACTCCTGCGTCGTGCTGGACGACAGCCCCTGTGACAACCTCCTCTGCCCCATCCTCTCCCATCACTCCACCCGCCTCCGCTGCCAGCAGTGCGACAAGATCCTCTGCATCAGTGGACCCGGGGCCTACTTCGTGCCTGGCGGGTCCTCTTCCACCACCCTCTACAAAACCACCCTCCACGCCTTTTGCTCATTCCGCATCGACCCCTCCAACATCCTCCCACGCTACACCTGCCCGCGCTGCGAGATCGCCAACAACTGCGAACCCCACCCTTTCGTCCGCCAGCTCTTTGACCAGAAGCTCTACCCAAACTCCAGCCGCACCTACTCCTTCATCCGCAAGGCCATGCCTCAGCTCACCATTGTCACCGACAACTGCAGCCTGACACATGGACCTCCGGACGAGGTGGACCTGGATCAGGGAGAGCAAGAAGATGAGCGTGGAGATGAAGAGGAGCTGGGGACGCTGGGGATGCTAGACGACACGGGCTCCGGCCTTGCGGACCAGCACTTCCCAGAGGAACGCCGCGTCCTGGAGCATAGACAGCAGTCCGGCATCTCCAAGAAGCAGTTTTGGCAGCAGCGCTACGCGGATGCCCGACTCGCCTATGACGCCGTCAACGCCCGGGAGGCTACGACGGAGGATGAGCGGAAGCAGGCCAAAGTTGACCTACGCCATGCCGCCATCGAGATGGAGAAGGCGGAAGAGTGTCTGGAGGAGGAGACTCGCCGAGAGGAAGCCGCCGCCCTCACCCAGGCCAAGGCGGAGGAGGAGGAGCGACAGCGCATACGGGACGAGGTGGAGGAGACCAACTGCCAGGAGCGCCTCGCGGACCTCGCCAACCTCAACCGCTCCGTCGAGGACATTGTGGACCCCAACACCATCGTTGTCTCCACCAATCCTGCCCAGCGCTCCGGCTGCTTCGCCTCTGACGCTGGCACCAACCCCACTCATCCAACCGCCATCGAGCCCCAGGAGCCTCAGGAGCCCTGGGAGCTCCAGAAGCTGAAGGAGCGACTAGAGGTTCAGGACAAGGTCATCGCAGACCTTCGCCTCCATCGCTCTGAGCAGACTCGCCTTTGCCTCGCCACCGAAGCCCGCCTCCAAGAGCTACAAGCCGGAGAGCAGGACCTTCGCCAACAAGCAGAGCTCCAACGAGAAGACCGGATCAAGGCCCAGGCCGAGCTGGAGCGCCTCCGCACCCAGAACCTCGTCGCCCAGAAGGCCCAGGAATGGGAGCGCAAGGAGGCCCAGCAGGCCTTGCAAGCCGTTCAAGATCGTCTTCTCCACCTGGAGCAAGAGTCGGCGCGGAGGGAAGCAGCGTACCGGGACAACAAGGTCCAGGTCGCCGCCGTCCTCGACAACCTCCGCATCAACAACATTCGCCTCCAGCGCCAGCTAGCCGCCGCCAAGAGCCAGACTCCGCCGGCCGCTACCTCTACACCTGACCTGGAGCAACCCGCCCTGCCCCGAACTCAAGGCCTCGCCGCGGAGACCCCGGGAGCAGCCACGCAGCCTCTGCTCTTCTCCGGCTCCCAGCTACGCCCTCTACCCTCTGAGAGCCTCTTCAGCCTGAGGCAGGGTCAAAGAGGACGGTGCTGGAGACGGAGCTGGCGAACACCCACAAGGCCCTGGACTTGTGCCGCGACAACCTGGACATCGCCATGGAGGAGATCAGCATCAGGAAGGAGGAGATTTTGCTCCAACAGGGCGAGATCGGACACCTGTGACGCAAGGTGGCCAACTTCGATCAGGCCGCACAGAAGAGGGCCACCCACTGCATCGACATCGTGGACAGACTGAAGGACCTGGTGGAGCAGCTTCCCCGCTCCTTCGTCTGCATCTGCGAGCTCCTGGAGCTTGCCCTCTACTGCCCTGACAAACTGGCATTCCTCCCTCGCCATCACCGCGCCCAATCCTGGCCCAACAGAATACATTCTGTGCAGGTGAAGGTGGTGAAGGAGACCAGAGGCCAGGTGTCAATCTGGACAGAGGGTGGCCAAGGACGCAGCCCCTCACCAGCACCCCCAAAGTTGCGCCTGCTCTGCAGCAGGTCACCTGACGGCTCTCTGACCCAGCCATCCCGCCGGGTGAGAGCCAGCTGGAAGTTCCTGGTCACCACGGAGAATGGTCTCATCAACCACGCCTCCCCCCAGCCCAGGCAACCCTGTCCAGCCCGCCCCACCCAGGCAGTGCCTTCCTCCTCGTCCCTCCCTCCTCAAGGCCCTAAGGTCCCTGTTGGACAAGGAGAAAGAGCAGATGCACGCCCAGGGCCCAAGCCACGAGGAAGAGGACGCGGATGGATGCACCGGCAATCACGGCCGCATCCGGGCCTCCTCGGGGACTTCCCGTCACCGACGGACCAAGCGCAGGTGGAATCACCACTGCTCTTGCTCCCCGGAATGCCCTGAGCCCACGGAGTCTGAGCCTCTGCCGCCGCCCCCCGCACGTCCCCACCCCTCCTCCTCTCTCCCACCTCAGTGCTGAGAAACTCGTTGAGTTCAAATAAATTGGACTAGTGGAACGAAAAGCAGAAACTCACAAGCGAAGAAAATATACAATCAGTAGCAGCTGAACGGCTGAAAATTACACAAAAGACTGCTTTTTAGATTCACAAGTCATATATACCGATTCTAAATATGTGCTTACTCTTGAAAATGGTTGAGAAACCACAGACTTACGCTCATGCCTGACAAACTTTCACACATGCCAATAGCATCATTAAACAGTAGCAGCTGAACGGCTGAGAATTGCACAGAAGACTTTGGTTATTTGATTCACAAGTCATATATACCGATTCATAATCTGTGTTTACTTTTGAAATTGGCTGATAAACCACAGACATACCCTTTTGATAGAAAATGTTCACCCTTGCGTTGAAAACATTCCTAAATTTTTGGAATCTGCTACAGGTGAATGTGGAAGGGGGAATACGATCCACGGTCACCTATTGCGCTTTGCAAACTTGTTTTAAAGCAGCAATCAAATGGCAAACAAATAAACACCTAATAATAGGCAATTATATTATTTGAGTAACCTCTTGGAATAAATCGCATATATTTATGGTTCACATCACATTTGTGACTGCTAAATACATAACTATCATCTAGTAGGGTGATTCCTACACCGTTGGCAATAACATTTTATACATAATTTGAAAGTGTGTTCAATACAGTTTTGAAAGTATATTCTTAGGGCAATCACATGCCTTTGAGTGGAGGCCCGTGCACTGTATGCTATGCATGCATTATTTGTTCGGTTGCCCATTGATGCCAAAAATGCAGGAAACAAACGTGTGATTCGTTCGGAGGTTTATACAGGTTAATTAACGAAAAAAGAACAACAGCTATTTTCGGACATACATGGTGTTCGCTCCAGTTGTTTACGTTTTTTTTATTTTACCGTTATTAATCACAGAAACCACGGTTCACATTGTCCTTTAGTGGAAACATTGTCCATAGTCTGAAGTTAGTTCCCACCAAAGGAAATCTCTGAACTTCCTTTAGGTTTCCCAAAATAGGAAAAAGTTTGGTGGTAGGCTAAAAAAGGAGTTTTAAGGTTTACTTTTTCGTTCAGCTGTATTTGGAAGGCCATATCTCAGACACCAGTAGAGCTTAAGAGCTCTAAATTTTACATTAGATCGTCCGATTTGTCTTTACCATTGGTATTATTTTTAGCTCAAAACGTTTAGTCTGAGTCGATCTATGACAATTTTTGTAAGATACCCAAATTTTGAAACGGCTTTGTCGCAAAGTTTATTGTTTTGTTACAAAAGATATCTCAAGTTCTAAAAGAGCTAGAGAGTCCAAAATTTAGCAAAAAATAGTCCTAAGTGTATTTTATAAATGTTGAAATTTTTATAGCTTTCCCTTTTTCAATAACTATAAATTGCACTTTAAGCTAGACAACATATTGTAAATCATATTGGTGAAAGGAGACTTGGGATTCTAAATCATGCCATTTTTTAAGAAAGATGCATTGCTAAATGTGCAATTAAGAGCCATTGAAAATTAGGAAAGCTATAAAAATTTATGCCTTTATAAAATACACTTATACCTAATTTGTGCTAATTTTTGTGCAAAGGATGATTCAAAATTTGAGTACCTCACAAAAATTGCCATAGCTCGACCCAGAATATGAGCTATAAATTTGTAGAAAAATTAAAGACAGGTGGGACTAACTTTTGTAAAATTTAGAGCTATTTAGCTCTACTGGGGCCTGAGATCTGGCCTTCCAAATACAGCTGAACGAATAAAAAAGACCTGAAAACTCATTGTTTAGCCTACCACTGAACTTTTTCCTATTTTGGGAAACCTAAAGGGAGTTCAGAGATTTCCTTTTGCTGTAGGGGCGCCTGTATGCCTGAGCGGTAAGGGTGAGGTTTCATAATGTCTGCCGTGAGTGCATAGCTCGTCAGTTGGTAATACAGCAATGCCAGCAGCGGCACCTTTGGTGTGAACTAACTTCAGAATATGCACAATGTTTCCACCAAAGGACAATGTGACCCGTTATTTCTGAAAAAAACGTAAACAACTGGAGCGAACACCCTGTATATAATGATTTTGGTGCCAGTTTTGGCCGTGTTGAACAAGTAGAATGTCATCAACACTACTAATAGTGCACGGATGTCTATAATTGATAATTGTTCAGCCTTAGTATGGATTTAAACCAGCGTACTGGTAGATCATTTTCCGATGCTTTTCGCTCAAGCATTTACTACTTGGAATGAGGGAGTAAGGAACGAATTGTGATATGTGTGCTATACCAATGAATCGTTTTCAGGAACTTATCATCATCAGCTTCTGCTCTCGATTCCCAATCCCACAATTCGATTGCTTGTCAAAAAAAGTTGCAATTTACAAATAGTTCAAACTGTTCTTATGTTTTAGATTAGAAACTTTATTCGTTCTCGTGGTCCTTTTTATCCTGGAGTTGGCTCACCTTGTGAAACTAATGCCATGCATTTCACCAATTGCGAAGTCTAAACAAATATTTTTGACAAATCCACAAGTCATATGTACCGATTCTTAATCTGTGCTTACTTTTGAAAATGGTTGACAAACTACAGACTTGCCCTCTTGAGTGACACTATTTTACATGTGCCAATAGCATCAATAATGAGTAGCAGCTGTTAAGAAACCATGGATATAGCTCCAAAAGAAGAGTATGTACCTTATGTTTACAACCATTCTACGCCTAATCCTAGCACCATACCAAGGCAACCTAGGCCATATCAAAGGCCAGATTCTGAATGCCGAGACTCTAAGGGAGCCAACGGTACCTTTTTTGCAGAATTTGACCATATATTGGGAAACTTTGCCTTAATCTCATGTTGTAGAGGAAATGCCTGTTTCTATGCCTATGTGACTTGTGAAAATTAAGACAATTACAATAAAAAATGGTTTCCTCAAACATGATCAAATCCCTACAAAATGGGTATAAATGGACTTGTCCTGAAATTTTGCATGAAGATCCGCCTGGGTGCTATCTCAAGGCTTTTTTGGTGTTTGGCGTAATTTTGCATTTTTTGATCAAAACCTAAAATGTTGATTTTTCAAAGTACCAAAAATCATAAATCGAAATTGAAATTTCAACATTTCATTTCACATTTCAACAAAATTGGCTGAAATTTTTCATGAAGGTCCGCCCAGGTGGTTGCTTGGACATTTATTGGGGATTGGCGAATTTTCTGGTTTGTTCGCAAAACTTAGTATTTTGATGTTTCAAAATAGACAAATTCATTCAAACTTCCCTGATTTTTAAACGAAATCTGCTGAAACTTCACATAAAGGTCTGTTTAAGCGGTGACTTTGGACCTTTATTTGGGATTTGCGAAATTTTTTGGTGTTTCACTAAAACTTAGAATTTTGATGTTACCCCGGGTTAAAAAATATATAAAACCCCTCAGAGTGGGCCTTCGGGCCACTCTGCAGTCAAAAATGAACTTTCCCAGAAAATGCATGGATGGAGCCCAATAGCTGGACATTTGAGTTGACATATTTGTCCTAAAGAAATTTTCTGGGATATATGTTCTCATTGTGGCTAAATATTGCGTAGGTGAATTACTTATTGTATTATTTCGGTACAGATGAGAAATCGGTATATATGACTTTTATATCACAAAACCAAAGTCTTCTGTTTAAGCTAAGCTAAGCTTTTAAGCTATCTTGAATGCTTTTCTATAGCTTTTCTATTCTTGAATGCTTTTCTATGTCTATAGAGGTTACAGAACTTTTGTCCTCATATATATATATGTATATATATCTGCAAGTGCTGGGCACGGGCGAATTCTCAACGGATCTGGACATACTTTTTTTTTCCTGAAAGCTATCATGTGCCGCTTGGATCCTGGTGGGGTGGAACCGGTTTCCGACCATTTGAAGCATTACTTTTTTGGGTAGAAAGGTTTAAACATTGCAATATACAGTTTTTGCGCTCTAGCACCTGTAATCTTGAGAATTGCACAAACAACCTGAGTTTTTTTGTTCACAAGTCGTATATAACGATTCCAAATCTGTGCTTACTTTTGAAAATGGTTGAGAAACCACAGACTTGCCCTCTTGAGTGACAAACTTGCACGCATGACAATAGAATCAATAATTAGTAGCAGCTGAACGGCTGATAATTGAACAGAACACTTGAGTTTTTTTGTTCACAAGTCGTATATAACGATTCCAAATATGTGCTTACTTTTGAAAATGGTTGAGAAACCACAGACTTGCCCTCTTGGGTGACAAACTTTCACGCATGACAATAGCATCAATGATTAGTAGCAGCTGAACGGCTGATAATTGCACCGAAGACTTGAGTTTTTTTGTTCACAAGTCGTATATAACGATTCCAAATATGTGCTTACTTTTGAAAATGGTTGAGAAACCACAGAATTTTCCTTTTGAGATGCAATGATCACTTTCACAGCAGACTTTTTCCTTAATTTTTTGATTTTACTACATGTGGAGGTGTAAGCGCTCCGCGGTCACCTATTGCGCTTTGCGCCATATACTTGTTTAAGCTATCTTACATGTTGCATGTTATAATAAAACAAGTATTTGGCGCAGAGCGCAATAGGTGACCGCGGAGCTCTCAACATACCCCATTTTTCAACCTTTCTACCCAAAAAAGTAATGTTTCAAATGCTTCGGGACTTGTTCCACCCCTCCAGATCTTCCTAAAATTTTATTACCTTTCAGCCTTTTACAGCATACCCAAATTTTCAACCTTTCTACCCAAATAAGAATGTTTCAACTGTTCAAATTCCGGGTCTACCCCTCCAGATCTTCCTAAAATAGCATTACCTTTCAGGAAAAAAAGTTTGTCCCAATCCGTTGAGAATTCGCCCGTGGACAGCATTTCCAGATTAAGGACAAAAATTTAGTAAGTTTTTAATCTTAATATTTTATCTTAATTCTATCTTTTCTATCTTAATAAGTTTTAAGTTTTTATCTTTAGTAAGTTTTAGTAAGTAAGTAAGTTTTAATCTTTAGTAAGTTTTCTATCTTAATCAGTTTTAATATTTTGCTGCACTCCAAATGTGTTGCCGGCCCAAATGTGTTTGTGTAGAATGTTTTGAAAATGGGAAATGTTAAGGCATGCTTAGCTCCGCGGTCACCTATTGCGCTCTGCGCCATATTGGGCTGGCGCGAACGGAGCTTTAGCGGAGTGTCAGCGCCCAGCCCCTCTTTTCGACCCAGGTGTATGTTTTGAGGGTTATTGCCAGATCTTGAAACTGATAAGCGTTTTTCTCAACATTGCCTGCACCAATTGATGAGATTTTTGCAGCATTGGAAAGAACAACATCGAATTGTGGGGGGTACTCGCGAAAATTCGCAAAATATGGCTTCCTTTGCTTTGCAAATTTGCAAACAAAAGTGCCGCACGAACTCCTTCCCTTCCCTTCCCTTCCCTTCCCTTCTTCGCATCTACTCCATGAACGGGTGTAGGAATTCATTTCATCCCCCATCCCCTCCCCTCGGGTCTTCAACTGCGCAGATTTGTGCATTAAAAATAGGCTATTTCCCAGCTTAATCCATGCGCCCCTGTGATGTAGTGGTAAGATTATTAACTTTTCGCTGAGCCTATTGGGTTCTAAATTTTTCATTTTATTAACAATTATTTTATTTTTACTAGCAAATATTTTGTTTTTGTTAATAATTATTTTTTATAATAAAATATCAATTTTTTATTTTATTTTTTGTATGCTTAAAGTTGAGGAAATATCTGGTACCATTGGCAAGCCAAGAGTAAAACTCTTTTCTCCCAAAAATTGACTGCCCCGAGTACAAAGCCAACGAAATTGATCTACTGCCAATGGAATATTTTTGAATGTTTTTAAAGTAGAGGAAATAACTGGTACCATCGGCAAGCCGAAATAGAGCTCTTTTCTCCTGAAAAAATCGATTGCCCCGAGTGTAAAGCCAAAGAAATTGCCCTATTACTAGTGAAATCTGCTGTGTCACCTGCATTTTGTTTGAGCGCGCATGAAAAGAGCCCTGGAACTGCGCGCGAAAACAAAATGCAAATGCCTCACAAGCAGATTTCACTAGTAATAGGGCAATTTCTTTGGCTTTACACTCGGGGCAATCGATTTTTTCAGGAGACAAGAGCTCTATTTCGGCTTGCCGATGGTACCAGTTATACTTGTTTCAAAATAACTCTCAAAATAATGGGAAAAAAACATTTACAAAAAAAGCCCCCCCCCCCACAATTCGACACGGCGCGTCGATTAGACCTATTTTTAGCACTGTCCGACATCTATGTGATTAGCTAAAGCGTGTTAAACTTTGGGCAACCTGTAGTTAGTTGTGTTGCGCGATAAGAGGGGCTGGGCGCTACCGCTCTGCTAGCGCTCCGCTCGCGCCAGCCCAATAAAAAATGGGGCACTAAAGCTTAATAAATATGTTTTTCTGGTGAATCCAATGAAGCTGTTCGTTTCTTTCATTGAAAAGTAAGCTTTTTGAGAGGAATTTCAAGTTGCTGGGAGGTCTTTTCTTTTCATATGTATAAAATCTACTAGTATCATGTATAAGAGATTACTCAGACTACATACGTACATACTACAACTTCTTAGAGACAATGAATTCAGTTTTTGAATCTCATGATCCCATTTTTCCCATGAGTTTTCGAAAAAAATAGCAATGATTCACATTGCAATAAATTGTGTCAGTGTATATTTAATTACCTAAGACATGATAGTCACTATGGATAAACATAATTGGATAATACAATAATAGGATACAGTGATAGCAAATGTAACAAAACTAAGATAAAAATGGAAAATATTTTAATTCAAAATGAGGGTATATTTAGAGGATTGATGGTATCGGCTGGCAATGCATTTGTTTTAACATGATCACGAACCTTCTGCTCCCAAGCCAATCGATTGTTTAGATAAACTGATGCACTGTCTGGTGTAAGTGGACTACTTGGATTTGGCTCCGAAAGAAGTGAGCAAACGCTAAGCAAAAGTTTTGTTATTGTCAGTGATGGCGTCCATCCACCCTCTCCACGTTTAAGTGTTGTTAAGCATATTTCTCCAGTGCTTGAAATATTTGGATGCCAAATTGGGGTTATGAATCTTACTGCTGGAGGTGCAAATGGATACTCTTTAGGAAACTTTATATCAAGCTGAAAAACGCCATGTTCATAAGCTGTACCAGCAGGACCTTTTATGATACCATGCCAATGAAACAAATTATTGTTGGATGGCTCTGCACCAGTCATTTGTTTCCTTCTTCAGATCTGCAAGCTCTTTTCTCAACCGCTTCTGAGCAGTTGATATATAATCTCCATTGTCAGCCATAATTAGCAATATTTAAGTAATTAAAAGCAAGAGTATATAGTAACTTAGTTAGTAACTTAGACGTGTTTGGTGGAAAATTTCCTATTCTTTTTATATGTTAAAGGCAACAACATTGGGCTGGCGCGAGGGAGCAAAGCGACCGTCAGTGCCCAGCCCCTCTTTTCGACGCAGCTGTATGTTTTGAGGGTTATTGCCAGATCTTGAAACTGATAAGATTTTTTCTCAAATAGTGCTGCACCGATTGTTCTGATCTTTGCTGCAATGGAAGGAGCAACATCGAACTGTGGGGTGTACTCACGAAAATTGGCAAAAACGGATCCCTTTGCTTTGAAAATTTGAAAACAAAAGTATCGTACGAACTGCTTCCATTCTTCCCTTCCATTGGACCAGACGAAAGATGGCGGAGTTGCAGGAGTTGGAGGGCCTGGAGAGTCAGCCATTGGTGTCCTCTTTGCAAGCTGGATTGGTTATCGTCTGTGATGAATAACAATAATAAGAATAAGAGTTAAACTAACAAGAATAAGAATTTTGTGACTCAAAAGGGTAGGTCTGTTGTTTCTCAACCAATTTCAAGAATAAGCACATAATTGGATTCAGCATATACGACTAGTGAACATAAAAACAAAGTATTTATTGAAATACTGAAAACTTCAGGTGATACATCATAAAACTGAATTTTGTCTTTTTAAATCTCTACCCTAAAATGTAATGTTTCAATTGCTACGGGACCAATTCTACCCCTCCATATCTTCCAACAAGTATATGGCGCAAAGCGCAATAGGGACCCGCGGAGCGCTACACCTTCACATGTAGCAAAATCCATAAAATAAGGAAAATCCTGCTGTGAGGGAGAACATTGCTTCTCAAAAGGAAAAGTCTGTGGTTTTCTAGGCATTTTCAAAAAAAACACAGAGGAATCGTATATACGACTGCGCAAATCAAGAAACCAAAGCCCGCAAATCAGCCTCCAGATCTTCCTAAACAATATTGCATTAACTTGTCATGGATGAAAATAAGTTTGTCACAAGAGGGCAAGTCTTTCACAACCATTTTCAAAAGAAAACACAGAAAATAGCGCGACAACAAAAAAAAGGACCTCGTTCAAATCAGCCTCAGCCTACAATAACATCAAGAAAACGCACCAAGAGAGCAAGAGTCTAACCAATTCAAAAAGAGCAGACAATCCGTTAAGAATACGACATTGTTTAGAATACCTCATATTTGTTCTTACATCCGTTTGCTACCCACTTTTTGTGGAAGGCAGGAATATTAAAAAGTAATGTTTCAGATGCGCAATCGCTATATACTACTTGTGAAGAAAAAAACTGAAGTTGTTTGTGCAATTCTCACAGGGCTACAGCACAAAAACTATATGCAGTAACACACCAAAAGAAAAAAAAAACCTCCACCCCTCCAGATCTTCTTAAAATTGAATTACCTTTCAGTGAAAAAAAATTGTTCAAATTCCTTGAGAACTCGCCCTAGTATTCAGGACATATATATGAGGACCTATCTTTACCCGGAGCGGCCCTTTGGGCCGCTCCGCGGACAAAAATTTCCTCAGTTTTCAGGAAAAATAAGTTTGCCAAATCTTTAAGAATTCGCCAACATACACCTTTTTTCATCCTTTGTACCATAATAAGTAATGATTTTATGGTTGCAACTGCTTCTCACACCTCCAATCTTCCTAAAAATACCTTTCAGGACATTTTGCCTTTTTAAATGTGTACCTGAAAATGTAGGATTTCAACAGCTACGGGACCAGTTCTACCCCTCGATATCCAAAAGTTCATTAACTTTCAGGAAAAAAAGGTCCAAACCAAGGATTGGCCGATTTTTTTTTTGCACACCTCCATTGTATCCTCTCCCCCAAAAAAGTAATGTTTCAAATCGCCGGCTGCTTCCCCCCCATCTCCTAAAATTTCACTACCTTTCGGGACAAAAAATTTGCCTAAACCACCCAAAAAACACCGCAGACCACCCCCCTTCCAAAAATTTCATTAACTTTCAGGAAAAATAAGTTTTTCCTCAGCATACCCCATATTTAACCGTTCTACCCAAAAAGTAATGTTTCAAGGTACTGGGACTGCTTCCACACCTCCAGATCTTCCTAATTGCATTACCTTTAAGAAAAATTTTTTTTCAAATTCCTTAATTCACCGTTCTCCAGCATACCCTTTTTTCATCCTTTTCAAAAAATGTTTCAATTCCCCTGTATTGGGCACCCCAGTCTCCCTCCACACGCCCCCCCAGCCCCCCACCCCTTCCACCCCTCTAGATCTTCCTAAAATTTCATTACCTTCCAGGGAAAAAAAGTTTGTCAAGATTTGTCAAGATTTGAGTTTGTCTGTCATATCATGAGAGTAGTATTTGCAGTCTTTGCAGTCTTAACGGATTTGGATAAACTTTTTTCCCTTTTTACCCTATTTTCCTTTTTGATTCACAACTCATATATTCCGATTCCAAATCTGTCATTTTTTTGCAAATGGTTGAAAATGAAAACACAGGTTTACCCTTTTGCGTGACACACTTTCATACATGCCACTTTCATATATATGTATCTGGAAATGCTGGGAACGGGCGAATTCTCAACGGATCTTGACAAACTTAGGATCTTGATAGCTATTAATATTTAAGGAACATCTGGAAGAGCAATTGAAGCAGTTATCTTTTGGGTAAAAAGACTGAAAAATTGCAATATACAGTTTGTGCGCTTTAGCACGTGTACTGTTGAGAATTGCACAGACGACTGGTTTTTGACCGCGGAGCGGCGTTAAGGGCCGCTCCGCAGTCTATACAGGTGACTAAACTTTTGTCCTAGGAAATATATATACATATATATATTTCTGGAAAAGCTGTCCACGGGTGCATTTTCAACGGATCTTGACAAAGTTTTTTTCCTGAAAGGTAATATAATTTTAGGAAGATCTGGTGGGGTGGAACCGGTCCCGGAGCATTTGAATATTACTTTTTCGGTAGATAGGTTGAAAATGGGGTATGTTGAGAAATGGCGAATTCTCAACTGATTTGGACAAACTTTTCCCTGAAAGGTAATAAAATTTTAGGAAGATCTGGCGGGGTGGAACCGGTCTCGGAGCATTTGAGATATTACTTTTTGGGTTGGAAGTTTGAAAAATGGGTTATGTTGAGAAATGGCGTATTCTCAATGGATCTTGACAAACATTTTTTTTCTTAAATGTAATACAATTTTAGGAAGATCTGGAGGGGTGGACCCGATCCCGGAGCATTTAAATCATTACTTTTTGGGTAGAAGGTTGAAAAATGGGGTATGCTGAAAATTCTCAACGGCTTTGAACAAACTTTTTTCCCTGAAACGATTTTCCTTTTTGATTCACAACTCATATATTCCGATTCCAAATCTGTCCTTTTTTGCAAATGGTTGAAAAAGAAACCACAGGTTTACCCTTTTGCGTGGCTCACTTTCATACATGACAGGAATAGTAAGCAATAGCACCTTCATTCTTGATATTTGCACAGTAGACCTGGGTCATTTGATTCACAAGTCATAATTATCCGTTCTAAATCAGTGCTTACTTTTGAAAATGGTTGAGAAACCACATACTTAGCATTTTTGCGCGGCCGAAGGCCGCCTGCTGCGCAGGGTATGGCAGTCAGAGCTCCGGAGGCCGTAGGGCATGGGTGCGGAGGCCCCGGAGCGTAGCCTAGCATGCGAAGCATGCTAGGCGAAGCGTAGGGGCCGTAGCCCGGACTCGACGGAGACAGACAGTTCCAGAGCCCGGACTCGACGGTTTTTCAACGAAATTGGCTGAAATTTTGCATGAAGGTCCGTCTGGGTTGCCGCTAGGAGGGTTTTTCTGCGCATGGCGTCATTTTGATTGGTTCTGGATTTATGATCAAAAAACCTCGAAAATGGAGGCCTTGAAATTCGAAACAGTTTCGAAAATTTGCATTTTAGTTTTATTACTTTTTAAATATCATTTAAAATGCTTCAGAAACCAAAACTAGACTAATACCATTGTGACTTTTTATTTTTGTTTGACAGTAATTAACATATCTTGAGCCAACCTGATGATTTATTTCATTCCATTGCTGAACAAGTTGAACAAGGCCGCGCATCTATTGGCGATAGCCGATAACACCTTGTGAGAGATACTGTTAACCCTTGCAACAAAACATTACTTAATATTTGTCATCTTTTTTAGCCGCGAATGTGGAAGAGGGATGTACTCAGCGGTCACTTATAGCGCTTTACGCCGAATACTTGTTAAATAGGTGGTGTCGCAAAACTGGCTACCAAATCAGCACCTGCTATGAGCTTCGAGAGTTTATCTCTGCTATACGGAAGGAGACAAAATGGCAGATGACAGGAGCCAACTTTGTGACCAAGTATTTCACCTTTGACACCCCCAGTCCAGTCAGGGGGTGATGCCAGAGTAGAAGACAAATGAGCCGGGGGAGGGGAGGAAGAAGGGTGCGCTTTGGTGACCGGACAATGATTCCCCCCAGCAAAGAACCGGGAGCTATCTGCAGGAGGAAAGAGTATAGCGAGGAGGGCGAGAATGTTTATGAGTGGAAATTATTCTTGTTCCAAAACCCTATCCATTTAAGGGCTCCAACAACACTGGTAGCTAGCCTGCTTTGGCGACCTTTTAGGCCTCCTAGAGACAAGATATCTAAGGGGTAGGAGGAAAGCTTAATTATGGTCAATAAGTGGTACAATTTGAAAAGCTAACTGGAAAGAAAGTGATATCAGTCAAGATAAATGTCTAATAAGGCATTGTTGCCATTAAAAGGCATATGAAGGTGGATATGAATGATTTACAAGATGGAGAAAACGAAGCTGCGGATATTCCCTGCGATTCTTCCCAGCGCCAGCTTTAAACTCTGTCTTTCTTGGTAATGGCTTGCTGCTTAACATTTTCACTCGATTTGGTTCGAAAGTCAAATCATCATCAATCTTAGAAACGTTTTAAATTTTGTTTAAGTTTGTTTTGCGGTGGCTGAAGAATAATGCACTGCTGGTAAGGAACTGATAAGACTCATGTATTGAATTTCTGAGAGTGGAGCAAAATCAAAACATTTAATACATCAACCAGCAAAAATATCATAACAAAACTAAAACTAGGACAAAGGCCAACGACCTGATCCCCAAAGGACTTCGCATTAAAACAAACAAGAATGACGCCATCAGACAAAAATGGGTCCGAAAAGCAGAACGAGAAACACGAAACCACAAACTACGTGACTTCAAAGTTCAAAAAGAACATCTCTCCAAAAGACTTACTGATCTTAAACACCTATTGGCAAGAGACACACTAAATGAACGGAATGATACTATTCATCAGGAGATTGCTGCTGAATACAAGAACAAGCTGGTCCAATATGAGAAGACAAAAGCGAAAAAGTACAGGTATCTCATGGCTAATAAACAACAAGCAAACGCAGCTCTTCCTTCTAACCCATGGAAAGTGATTAACCTCTCAAGCAGGACTCTTGGGTGTAATGAAATGGAAACTCTGAACAAAGGCCCAAATTTTATACCTCATTCTCACCGCCATAACCCAATTAACATCGCCACACACCTTGTTGGTTTTGATCAATCACTCCAGAAACAAAACTACAGTATGGTAACACGAAGCGACATGCTACAAGGGCTTGTACACACCATCAAAAATAATATCAACCAAGGAAACAAGACAAAAGACAGTACGAACAAAGGTTTGCTAAGCCTGATTAAAAATGAACATGTGTACGTCCTGAAGGCTGACAAAGCCCAGTCATTAGTAGTTATGGACCAGGCTTACGTCGAATACCATCTTGAACAAACCTTCTTAAACCCAGAAAGTTATGAAAAAGTTGATGAACGAGCATGGAAACGTAGCAATGAAGCATATCAAACGCTCATAAAACAAATCTTTCTTGACAATTTGGATACTATTAAGGGAAAGGGAAAGGCAAAAATAACCGCTCTGAAAAATAACAACAACAACAGGTATGTGGAATACATTAGCCTCCAAAAAAGCGCCAGCCTACCAGGGAGTGCATACATCATGCCAAAAACGCATAAATTCAATGAACCTCCAAAGAACAACAACGACATAGACACTTGGAAAGCAAACTTGAAATTTAGACCAGTGCTACCAGGCTTCCACGCAATACAGGCTGAGGCTTCTAAAAAGATCAGTCAAATAATCAACAACTTACTACCACCTCTGTCCAGAATCAAAAATGGTTATGAATTCATTGAGAGGATAAAGGAAGATTCCCCCTTTCCCATGAAATCCAGAATGGTCAGTTTGGACTTTGAACAGCTTTACCCCAGCATTCCTGTCAAAGAATCTATAGGTATCCTACTACGCAAGCTACATATTTCTAGGTACTGGAAAGAGAAAACATCTTTAGAGCCGGATGAAATTTGCCAAATTTTAAGCTATTGCACAGAGAACACTTATGGATGCATTGAAACAGGAGGTGTTAAACAGTACTTCAGGCAGAAGAAAGGTCTCCCGATGGGCGCCTCACACAGTGGTCCTCTTGCTGACATCTACTTGGAACATTGGGAAAGAAACATTAAACAGGAAGCGAGTGAACACAACATTACTATACACTGCTACTACAGATATGTGGACGATTCCTTTATGGTGATCACTGATGAAGACAACCAGTGGGAGCATTTTGTCCGACACCTAAACCAGAAATGCGAATCACTAAAAGTTACCTGGGAGGAAGAGAAATATGGATGTCTGCCCTTCTTGGACGTTAATGTAAGACGCGGAATACAACTGAACGATGATGGCCGTGACCAATGGTACCCTATTACCTCAGTTTACCGCAAACCATGCAACACCAACTATGTCATGCCCTTTGACTCGTGTGCACCTTTGTCCTATAAACTATCTTCACTTCGTAGCGAAACCCACAGAGCTAAAAAATACTGCAGCAACACCCACCTACTGGACACTGAAATAAAGTACCTCATCCAGAAATACAAATCTTATGGCTACCCTGCATCCATCATACATAAAACAACAAACAATATATTGCACGAGAGAGAATCGGCTATCTGCTTAGGTAACGATGAGCGAGAATGCATTAACGACAAAACGCCATACTTCAATGAGAAAACCCTGTTTGCACAAAAAAAACACTGTACGCCCTGGATATATACGGATAATCCCAACTACAGGACCAAAACTATGGCACCTTTTAGGCAGCAGACCAAAATGCAAATATGAAGACAGGCTGCAGACAAACGTTGTATACCAAATTAAGTGCAAATGCAACAAGATGTATATAGGTGAGACCAAAAGGCACCTGGAATCAAGAATCAAGGAACACAAAAGCAATTGGTGCAACGATAGCCAACATAATGTTTTCAAAGATCATCAGGGGAGCAATCATGGTCCAGAATTTGACTCCGCTAAGGTAATACATAAGTGTAACCAGCAACATGAACGCAAAGCAGCAGAGGCCCTATGCATCAAAATGAATGAAACTCGAGTGATTGTTGACCTAACCAATGTACAAAGACAGCATGACATTCCAAATGGTGTTCTACCACTACTACGTCCTAATACAGCACACTAAAATACCTTGGAATCATATTTGGTTTTAAATGTCTATCTTTAACTTTTTTAATAGTTATTATTGTGTTTGTTCTGACAAGTGTCAGAAATCTATTGTTACTGAGGAAGAAGGTTATACTTCGAAACGTCTAAATTTCATGTGAATAAATCACTACTGTGCTTACATTTTGGAAAGAAAAAACTAAAACTATTTATTTAAACAAGTATATGGCGCAGAGCGCAATAGGTGACCGCGGAGCTCTCAACATACCCCATTCTTGAACCTTTCTACCCAAAAAAGTAATGTTTCAAATGCGCTGGGACTTGTTCCACCCCTCGAGATCTTCCTAAAATTTTATTACCTTTCAGGAAAAAAAAATTTGTCAAAATCCGTTGAGAATTGAGCCTTTTAGAGCATACCCAAATTTTCGACCTTTCTACCCAAAAAAGTAATGTTTCAAATGCTCGGAAACCGGTTCCACCCCTCGAGATCTTCCTAAAATTTTATTACCTTTCAGGAAAAAAAAAGTTTGTCAAAATCCGTTGAGAATTGAACCTTTTACAGCATACCCAAATTTTCGACCTTTCTACCCAAAAAAGTAATGTTTCAAATGCTCGGAAACCGGTTCCACCCCTCCAGATCTTCCTAAAATTTTATTACCTTTCAGGAAAAAAAAAGTTTGTCAAAATCCGTTGAGAATTGAGCCTTTTACAGCATACCCAAATTTTCAACCTTTCTACCCAAAAAAGTAATGTTTCAAAAGTTCAAATTCCTGGTCTACCCCTCCAGATCTTCCTAAAATAGCATTACCTTTCAGGAAAAAAAAAGTTTGTCCAAATCCGTTGAGAATTCGCCCGTGGACAGCATTTCCAGATACATATATATATATATATATATATACGTATCAGGACAAAAGTTTAGTAACCTCTATAGACCGCGGAGCGGCCCTTGGGCCGCTCCGCGGTCAAAAATTAAACAACAATGCAAAAACATAAACTGTACAACAATTAAATGAAATATTGTACAATTCTCAAACTTGTTCTTGGATTGTTTTTTTGGTTGGTTTGATCCACGACTGCCCTTTCCAGATCCTTTCCCAGAACTCTGCCTCCATTAAATTAAATTTAAAATCAGATCGCTATGGCCGCCTTCAAGCTTCATGTCGAGAACAAGACGGGACGCACCTTCTGGGAACGAAAGAAGATTCAAGGACAAAACTATTATAACATTCTTTGCTAATTATTATGTATTTTGTTCTGCTACTATGTACCCTATCCCCATTTCCACATTTCACATGTATGTTTCATTCCTTTTTCCCAATATAATCATTTTGTTTCTTCTTTTTGTTTGCCGATAAAAAAAAAATAAATAATTTTGTAAAAAAAGTATAGTTTCCACAACAGAAATTAATGTTATGTTTATTATTTCACCCCTTAACCATTAATTCACCCTTTTTTAAAAAGAAAATCACCCCAGTAATTCACCCCGAGGGTGTTAAATTTCACCCCGGGGGTGATTTTCTTTTTAAAAAAGGGTGAATTAATGTTGAAATGGGGTGAAGAATTGCTTAAGGGGTGAAATATTAATCTACTTTTAATATTCTTATGGATAATATTGGCCAATCTAGTTTAACATATCCATCGATAGCCGTTGAAGACCGAGGGGCCACAAGTTTCCGAATAATGAAGTAAGCCGTTAGATTTTGCACATGGATACACTACAGATCATTCCTAACATCGCTATAAATTATGAGGAGTGGAACTTCATTTGCCGTCTCTTGGTGGTCACCGGCTTCAACGTCAGCTAGTACAAGGTGGCCGGATTCACCGACAGACATAAAGGGCCACAAGTTTCCGAATATTTAAGTAAGCCGTTAGATTTTTAACATGGATACACTACAGATCATTCCTAACATCGCTATAAATTATGAGGAGTGGAACTTCATTTGCCGTCTCTTGGCGGTCACCGGCTTCAACGTCAGCTAGTACAAGGTAATTGTTTTGAAAATTATATGAGGTTTAAGTGTTATTTAATTTGGTTAGTTAATTTTGTTAGAAGTATTTATATAAATTTGATTGATTTAGTTTGGTAATTTCTTTTTTAATTTTGAAAAAAAAGTATAGTTTCCACAACAGAAATTAATGTTATGTTTATTATTTCACCCCTTAACTATTAATTCACCCTTTATGAATATTATTTCACCCCAGTAATTCACCCCGAGGGTGTTAAATTTCACCCCGGGGGTGATTTTCTTTTTAAAAAAGGGTGAATTAATGTTGAAATGGGGTGAAGAATTGCTTAAGGGGTGAAATATTAATCTACTTTTAATATTCTTATGGATAATATTGGCCAATCTAGTTTAACATATCCATCGATAGCCGTTGAAGACCGAGGGGCCACAAGTTTCCAAATAATGAAGTAAGCCGTTAGATTTTTAACATGGATACACTTGACATCATTCCTAACATCGCTATAAATTATGAGGAGTGGAACTTCATTTGCCGTCTCTTGGCGGTCACCGGCTTCAACGTCAGCTAGTACAAGGTGGCCGGATTCACCAACAGACATAAAGGGCCACAAGTTTCCGAATAATGAAGTAAGCCGTTTGATTTTTCATATGGATACACTACAGATCATTCCTAACATCGCTATAAATTATGAGGAGTGGAACTTCATTTGCCGTCTCTTGGCGGTCACCGGCTTCTACAACATCTGACACTACAAGCTGTTGATCGGGGTGAATTATCTCACCCCAGGGGTGATTTTCTTTTTAAAAAAGGGTGAATTAATGTTGATATGGGGTGAAAAATTGCTTAGGGGGTGAAATATTAATCTTTTTTTAATATTCTTTTGTGGAATGTCAAGTCTTTCACAAGTTCCTCTATTTGGTTGAAAACCCATTCAATATCTTCTACCGCAAACACATTGACCAAGACTTCATGCAAGGAGAAAAAATCGACAACATTGGAATCATTCTTGGCGTCTTCACATCTGATGGGAAAGGCATTCTACCATGGTGGCTGAAGCATCCAGATCGAAAAGCATACGATGGACAGATCTACATGCCTGTTTACAATGGACATATTCCTCAAAACTACATCAATCTGTACTCCAGACCAACATTTTCTAACAAACAATGCATTGTCCCAAGATACTTCGACTTCGTTGAGAACATCATGTGCAGAGGCGATCGTGGACTAATCAATTGGTTCCATACCTACGTATCATGCATCCTCAAGTACGGCTTCACACAGAAATGCCTCATATTCGTTGGCGACCCCGGCTGTGGCAAGTCCAGTATGGCAAACATTCTACGGATGATCGTTGGAGAAAAGAACACACATGTAGCTGCAAATTTGGACCGAGTACGAAACAGATTCAACATCGACCTCTCAACATCAACTTTAGTCATAATTAATGAAGTCAAGCCCAGCGAGTACAAGAAGAATGAGTCATTTCTGAAGAGCAACACCACAGATCCTTGGAAAATATTTGAACGCAAATTTGGCTCTGTTCAACAACTACGCAACTGGTGCAATTGGATACTTATTTCAAACTACTTGGATGTCATACCCATCGATGAGAACAACAGGCGATACGTCTACTTCCACTTCTCCAACCAGCACAAGGGTCAACGCGAGTACTTTGAAGAACTCCTGGGCGAAGTCGAGCATCAAATCAAGGAGCTGCGAGGATTCTACATGCGTCGCTATGCCACAGAAGCACAGATCCACAAAGTACCACTCACTTATCATTCAGTCAAGGTGATGGATGCCACGAAGCCCACCTGGGTCAAGTTCCTTGAACAAGAATTACCAGCCCATCTACTCTCAGAAGATCCCAATGACCAAACGCTCAAATCTATCTGGACCGAATATAAGCACTTCCATTCTGAATCTGAATCAGGGACCAAACAGATCGCTATGGCCGCCTTCAAGCTTCATGTCGAGAACAAGACGGGACGCACCTTCTGGGAACGAAAGAAGATTCAAGGACAAAACTATTATAACATTCTTTGCTAATTATTATGTATTTTGTTCTGCTACTATGTACCCTATCCCCATTTCCACATTTCACATGTATGTTTCATTCCTTTTTCCCAATATAATCATTTTGTTTCTTCTTTTTGTTTGCCGATAAAAAAAAAATAAATAATTTTGTAAAAAAAGTATAGTTTCCACAACAGAAATTAATGTTATGTTTATTATTTCACCCCTTAACTATTAATTCACCCTTTATGAATATTATTTCACCCCAGTAATTCACCCCGAGGGTGTTAAATTTCACCCCGGGGGTGATTTTCTTTTTAAAAAAGGGTGAATTAATGTTGAAATGGGGAAAATTGAAGAAAAAAATAATTGCTTTTTTTTTTTTTAAAGGAAGGGGTGAAATATTAATCTACTTTTAATATTCTTATGGATAATATTGGCCAATCTAGTTTAACATATCCATCGATAGCCGTTGAAGACCGAGGGGCCACAAGTTTCCGAATATTTAAGTAAGCCGTTAGATTTTTAACATGGATACACTACAGATCATTCCTAACATCGCTATAAATCCTGAGGTGTCTAGCATCATTTGCTGCCTCTTGGTGGTCACCGGCTTCAACGTCAGCTCATACAGTTGGCCGGATTCACCGTCAGACATTAAGGGCCACAAGTTTCCGAATATTTAAGTAAGCCGTTAGATTTTTAACATGGATACACTACAGATCATTCCTAACATCGCTATAAATTATGAGGAGTCAAACACATTGCCGTCTTTGGCGGTACCGGACGTCAGCTAGTACAAGGTGGGGATTCACCGACAGACATAAAGGGCCACAAGTTCCGAATATTTAAGTCTAAGCCGTTAGATTTTTCACATGGAGACACTTGACATCATTCCTAACATCGCTATAAATTATGAGGAGTGGGACTTCATTTGCCGTCTCTTGGCGGTAAGCAAAAAGAAAACCCTATCATTTAGTGCTCCATCTGCGCTTATGTACTGCTCCAGATCGCCATGGTTTGCTAATTCCATTATGAAGTATGTCCGCGTTTCTAGGGTGAATGTTCTATAAGTCTGGATAATGTTGTTGTGAGTCAACCGAAGTGCTATGTCTTGTTTCCTTGGGAGAAAACGGGTAAGGAAGCGTTGAGAAGCACGTGTTCTATCAATTATTTTTATTGCTATGCTTTGTCCCTGGTTTCTTGGCTCCAATTATTGTCCTTGGTTTAATCTGTGATTGTTGCATTTATAAACTCTGCTGTATGTTCCGTGACCCATAAGTTCTATTAGAGTATATTGTTGAAATATAGGATCTTCATTTTCATTTGGTTGTGTCATAATGGTTTTCTGAGTCTATGTTAATGGACCTTTATAACATTCCATTAATTTAAATAGTTGTATGCATGAATGTCACCGTATAAGAAATGCAACGCATTTTAGGTTAATGTTGAGGAAGTTTCATTGATCTAGAAGACAACTGCAACTGAATGAGGAAGTCATTACATAAAAGGCCAGATGACCAATTAGGTAGATTTCTTAAAAGGAGCTAATTTCTTAGTGGAGAAACCTATTTAAAAAAGCATATTTTTTTGAACTGCCGGACTTGCCTTGATAGCAGTACTAAGGATTCACCCCAAATTGACATGTGAGTCTATATATGCATGTCATCAAGGATTCATCTGCGGTTTCTCAATTTTCGTTTGCGTCAATCTGTGACAATTTTCGTTGTTCAGCCAATTTGATTTCAAGTTCGGGTTCCTCATATTTTCAAATGAACCTTATGCTTGGCAATATGATTTTTTCCATAAAATTACCTTTCAAATGGCGTTGAAATCATGCAAAAAGCTTCAGTAGAACTCCAGGATTTGACCTGGTGGCACTGCTAAGAATTCACCCCAAATTAGCCTGAGAGTCTATATTTGCATGTTAGAAGTAGTAGTGGGGCGGTGAATAGGCCCTACAGTCAGCAGACGCGGGTGGCAGTAAAATCTTTATCGATTCCTTCAGTTCACTGTAGTTTACCATAAGAAAAAGCGCAGGATTCACACAGTGTTTTAAGATCCAGCAGTGAAAGCTTGCTTTTGATTTGAAATTTGAACACCTGCCAATGAGGGCCCTATTCACTGCCCCACATCTACTGCTCAATTTGATTAAGACTAATAAACGTCTTATCGCACAGTTATGAAGTTAGCCGCAGTAGAGCACATAGGTACAATAAGCGTAAAGCAGAATGGGTTGTTTAGATTTAAATTTTTCTCAGCGAATTAAAGAGTATAACAGCTACTGACCATTTTTTGGATATAAACTGAACACTGGACTATATTGTGGCTAATTCCAAAATGAACTGACTAAGCTATTGACCATCCTTGAGGATTCAAATTGAACACTGGACCAGATTGTGGCTAGCTCCAAAACGAACCTCATCCCCTCTCTGGACAACGCCACCGACTACCTTACCAAACCCAAGTCCCTCACCAATCTGCTTCAGCCCAACTACTACTCCGGCCTTTCCTTCCTTCGCCAGCCATTCGTCCAATGTCCCACTTGAACTCCGCCTTCCTTCACAAAAGAGGAGCAGGAGTGTAAGCTGGGAGTAGTGAATAAGAAGACAGAGGAGGCAAATGGAGTCTGCCTGGTGAACCTCGGGGGCCCAGCCTTCGACGACAGCTACGACTACCTTCTCTCCAGCTCCAACTCACAGGACCAGGTCATCTGCACCTACTCCATCCTCCTTCGCCTTCAGCGGTGTCAGCGCGTCTCCAAGGCCAGGCTGGCGGCTGGAGTGTCCAATAGCGAGTGAGATGAATCCCTTCACCTTCTCACCCGAGCCCCGCAACTGCGCTACTACCCCAAGCTCTACAGCGACCTGCAGTATAAGGGCTCCAACAAGGAGAAGATCGCCAATCAGCTCTCCCTCCTCCTCTCCGAAGACGGCGTCATCAGAGTGGGTTCGCGAATGTTGGAGGGGTCCCCTGCTCACCTTCCTGGCCACTTTTGTCTAGCTTTTCTCCTCTCTCTCGCCCTCCATCTACAGCATCAGTATGCCAGCCCTGCCCAAGTCCTAGCTCAGCTTCGTCGAAAGTACTGGTCTACGCAAGGACTGCCGACTGTCAAGCGAGCGATGCGTGGGTACGGGAAGTGTGCACAGTCGCTGCGCAATCTTCTGCCATGGCCTCCCCCTAGACGACTCCTGCCCCATCGCCTTCAGCCTCACCTACCACCCTTCCACCATCTCTTCCTGGACCAGCTTGTGCCCCTCTTCACCTACAAATTCCCGAAACTTCATAAACCGTAGCTTCATAAAAAGATGGGTGGCTGTCTTTAGCTGCTGCGTCTCCAGAGTCATTCACCTGGAGCAGCTGGAAAACTACATCGCTAAGGCAGTGACTGCTGATTTTCAGCAGATATGGGCACGTTGGGGAATCACAGGAGGCTCCACCTACCTGGACTGTGACAGCGCCTTCAGGAGTTTCGCCAATCTCACCACTGCCTTGCCCTCCTCCTACACACTCTACATCTCCTTTGGACCTGCCAA
>JASANA010009980.1:0-10806 GCA_030248095.1 Ptycholaimellus sp. GST1_10
CCATCGATGCGAAAGGCGGACTCTAAGCGTGGCTTGCTTAAACGCCTGTCGCATAGGGGTTGGAGGGAGGTAGAGAGGTGTAGGGGACGTGGACGTTGTTGAAGGCGGCCATGTAGAAGAAGCAGGGCAGGAGCTTCTTGTCGGAGCTGGGCTGCTTGGAGGATTACGGAGAGCCCTTGGAGGCGGCTCTTTGAGGCATCAAAAGAGGGCCAAAGGCCATCAATTTTCCGAAAGGAGCGCTTTTGGTTCGCTTCTGGCGACGTTGATTCAGGCTGTTCTGAGAGATGCGTGGAAGTTACGCAGCTTGGGATGACAGTCAGTTCAACTTTCCGCAGCTCGGGATGACAGTCAGTTCAACTTTCCGCAGCTCGGGATGACACTGAGCAAATTGTCTCTGTAGTGGCTGCGAAGAGAATGACGCAGCTTGGGATGACAGTAGATGATTTGCTCGGGTTGACAGTGTCAAAGGGCAGTTCAGCTCGGGATGACGCGGAGCAAATTGTCACTGTGGGAGTTGCGAAGAAGTTACGCAGCTTGGGATGACAGGCCAATTGGCTCAGGTTTACAGCGGCAAAGATTGACGCAGCTCAGAATGACAGGGGCTGGTCTCTCTCTGTTTTTGGCTGCGATGATTTTCCACAGCTTGGGTTGACGCTGAGCAAATTGTCATTGTAAGAGATGTGAAGAGATGACGCAGCTCGGGATGACAATGTTGAATTTGCTCGGATTGCCAGAGGTAGAAAGTAGCGCAGCTTGGGATGACACTAAACAATTGCTCTTGAGTCTGTGTGATTTCTTGAACTCTTTGCCGTATTGAGCTGAGTCCCTGGGAAGCTGCTCTCAATAGGCCAGTCCAGAAGAGGCTTTCGTGGCCAGGCAGAGAGTAGGCGGAGTTGAGGCAGTGAGCGCGGCCGCACTTCCAGAAAGCCACTCCAAAATAGGCCCATTTGAGTTACGCAAACTTTAAGTTAGCGTCTCTTTTGCCTATTTTGGAATTGTCAAAAGAAGCGTTGAAAGAATTTGCATATCTTCGCAGATAGTGCAAAGTCTTGGAGGTGGCGATGGGATTGAAGTTGGCCCATTTGCTGGTGGGCTGGCCGAGGCCGGAGAGGAAGCCGTCCATATTCCCGTTGGCCTTGTACACCACCAACCTCTTACTGCTGGGTGGAGTAAGGGAGAGGGTGTGGGGCAGGATACCTTTAAAGGTCTGCAGAGGACGTCTTCTAGGAGGCAAACTGCATGATGGCGTACGCGATCATGAAGATGCAGAAGCGGTTGGGGAAGTCGCCCAGGTTCCCGTAGGCCTTGTACACCACCAACCTCTAGGGACGTAAGAGGAGGGAGGATGGGGTTTTAAGGCCTCTTTGTGGAAATTGGTGGAGGCATTTTCCAACGGGCAGAGCTGCATGGCGCAGAGGGCATCCATGTAGTTGCCGAGGTTGAAGAAGGCGGATACGCTGGACTTGCGCGGCTTGATGCTGGAGCAGAGTACAGGCAGCAAGTTGCAGTCAGCATCGATCGGAATGGAGTCCTGGAGGAGTCCAGTGTAGGCGCTGTTGGGCTGGAAGTGGCAGAGGCCGCAGTCAAAGCCGTCCAGCATCCCACACTGGTTGCGGTCCTTGGAGATCTGGACACGGTTGTGGTGCTCCAGGAAGCCATAGCGAAAGCGGCGGACTTTGTCCAGAATTGATGCTATCTTCAATGGCGGGCAGAAGGAGGTGAAGGCGGATCATTGACACAATCTTCCAATGCACATTAGCGGAGACAGGCGCAGTGGAAGTAGGCCTTGGAGGCATTGTGCTTGTAGCTGACGCCGTCCTCGAAGAGGTCCTTCTAGCCGCAGGTGAGCAGGCTGAGGTTGCAGATGACTGGGAGGCCGTAGAAGCGGCAGTGGAGGCGGTCCACTAGGCTGGGCCTGGTCCAGTAGTTGTCTACGTAGAAAAGCATAGGCCTTTCCTGAGTTTCTTTGGCTTTTATCTTTTGGCATTGCTTTCTTGAAATTTACGCGATCATAAAGATCCATAAATGAAGCAATGTTGAAAGACGGCCATTGACTCTGAAGCTGGCTGGGCTTTTCTTCAGCGATGCTCGAAAGTTTATAAATCCGCGAGGATTAATAAACAGGCAGGCCAGCAAAATTGCAGCAGGCAGCAGGGAGTTTTGAGAATTGTCAAAGGCGATCTCAAAACTCTAGCAGCGTAGACATTGCTTTTGCTGGATAGCTGGCATTGGCTGGCCGGCGGAGTTGCAGCAGAGGCTGTAAGTTTGAAAACTGACTGGAGCCAATTTTGGAACTCTGGCAGCAAAGGTGATCGGTTTGCTGGTAGCTGCAGGTAATTTCAAAATCCGTCCAGGATAATGAAATTGTCATCGACAATGCTTGCGTAGCAGGCATGAAAACAACTTTGCAGTTAGTTTTCAGTGCCCAGTTAGCAAAGTCGCGTCCAAGCCGACGTAGACTGGAGCTGGCAATGATGAATTTTGAAATTGGACAGTGGTCAATTTCAAAGTCCAGCAGCGTAGATGGGTTGAAGCTGGTTGCTGGCAGCCGAAGAGAATGTTCAAAATCCATTTCAGGATGATGAAATTCTGTAGACAACGCTGATGACATCAGCATGAAAAGAAACTTTTCAGTTAATTTTCAATGCTTGGCAGCAAAGTTGAATCTTGTCTCGATTGTCGGCGTTGAATGATTTCATAAAATCCGCAAGGATAGAATGAAATCATTGAAGGGAGTTGCTCTTTGAAGAGAACTTTTCAGTTCGCTTCAAGACCCTGTGTTGCAGCAGATTACGGTAGCAAATGGGCCATGTGACGTCAGAGTTTTGCTGGTAGCCGTCCAAAAATGATGTGGTGGCTGGAAACTTGGCATCGCGATGTTGCTGGCAAAGAATGGACATTGAAAAGAGTCTCAAAAGTCAATTTCAATTCCATGCAGCGTAGTCGCAGTTGCTGCCATCTAGAAGTTCACAAGGCTGGCTCTGGCTGAGTGAAGTTCTGGAGCTGCAGGGTGCTCTGTCTAGCAGCGAAGCGAAGTCCAGCATTGCAGGCTGGGCTTGATTCGCTGTCCGGTCTCTGTAGATCGGTGACGGGGGCTTTTGACTCGATTGCTGCTGATGAAAGGCAGCAAAGTCAAAGGCCGGAAGTTGTTGCGGAAGCGGAAGTTGGCGGAAGTAGTACTGGGCATTGAAGTAGCATTGTAGAGGTGGTCGGTCGAAGGTACATATAAGCTAATCAGCTCTCTGATCTGCCAAACGCTGTGGTGAAATGCAGCAGTAACATAGCGAGAATCTCTTTTGTCTTCACCGGCAAGGGTAGGAGAGCGGAACTGGTTGGGGCAGAGCGAGCCACATTATAGAGCAACTGATCCCGGCCTCCCTTCCGCCCGCCTCATTGACGTTCAAGGTCAACAAAACCAGCTTGGGAAACGGCACACATGCCTAAATAAAAATTTTTGTACAAAAGTCAAAAGATAAACTATAGTTAAATCAATGTTGCTTATTCCAATGGAAAAAGAATTAGAACGTTTGGAGCTTCCTGCGATGAGCAAGAGCCTTATCAAAATTAAGATCTAGCAATAACCCCAAAAACGTACACCTGGGTCAAAAAGAGGGGTTGGGCGCTGACACTCCGCTGACGCTCCGTTTGCATCAGCCCAATATATATTTATATATATACAGACAAAAAGTCAGTCACATGTATGCCTGGGCCCGTTTCGCAGTCAAAAAACTGATTATTTTCTAAATGTAAACGCCAAATGTGCTCTCATCTAGGGACGTTTGGGGCACTAGGGAGGGATTGGAAAGCGCAAGAACACTGCTGCCCAGTCAAAATGTAACTAACATCCGGCTGACTCCAAGGACCCCCCTAAAAACTTACACCCCCCCAATGGGGTTACACCCCCCCCCCAATGATTTACACCCCTCCCCCAAGATATACACACCCCAAGATATACACCCCCCCCCCAAAAGGTATATATTGAAAAAAATTTTATTAGCTCAAAATGCTTCTCTGTACATATCTCGAAATTTAAACTCAAGGAATTTTTTTCTAAACACCTAAATACCTACTTTTTAGTTAGTCTATACCGGATGGAGGGCACATGCCTACCAGGAGTAGGGGCTTGTCCCCTACAAGGAGTACCTTTCAAGATTCCAACTCAAAAGCTTAGACGCATGCTCATCCTCGACAAGGTCATGACTGTGGCAGTACCTACTAGTTGAGCACTTTAAAACATTAATGAACTCAGCAAGGACTTACTATGTTTAAGGACTAACTATGTCCCTCGCGAGCCTTTAAAAAAGTCAAGTGGCTATGCCCTATATTGCAGTATAGACTAACTAGTAGCATGACAAACACGGTATAGACTAACTATGTTTCAAAAAAGTAGGTATTTAATCATCTACATGAAAATTCCGTGAGTTTAACTTCGAGATATGTAAAGAGAAGTATGTCAAGGCAATAAAAAAATTTTCAATATATATGCTTGGGGGGTGTATATCTTGGGGGAGGGGTGTAATTCTTGGGGGGGTGTAAGTTTGGGGGGGTGTAAGTCTTGGGGGTTCTTGGAGTCAGCCTAACATCCTTAAAAACCAAGCCCTCAGCCAGTTAAATTTTTTTTGGCAATCTACACACAAGTTTAGCCCAATTTTAGATTATTTTAAACATTTTTGTGAATATGGTTAGGTAAAACGTCCATTATTTAACATTTTTTATGACCATCATAAAAATGTTATCTAACGATTTTTCCAACACCGTTCTGAGCAAGATCAGTTATATATGTATCCCAAATTATTTTTGAACTGCTGCCCAGGACTTGGCCTGGGGACAGTACTAAGGATTCACCCCAAAAAGGGGTGTGAGGCTATATATATATGGATGTTAGCACGAATTCCTCCATGGTTTCTCAACCGTTTTTGCTCATTTTTTCAGGGAAAGTCAGAAATGTTGGCCGCATCAGGCCACGATTGCGGACCTTGGCGGAAATAATCTGCTCCTGAGTTATGACCCAGAAACCTAATGTTTCAATACCCGAAAATTGAGTTAAGGGTTGTTGTTAGGATATTGGCTCTAATTTTGAGCCCCAGTAGGTAAAAT
This sequence comes from Ptycholaimellus sp. GST1_10, assembly GCA_030248095.1. Classification (NCBI taxonomy): domain Eukaryota; kingdom Metazoa; phylum Nematoda; class Chromadorea; order Chromadorida; family Chromadoridae; genus Ptycholaimellus; species Ptycholaimellus sp. GST1_10. The sequence continues at coordinate 5,098 of JASANA010009980.1, forward strand.
TTGACGCTAAACACGAATCTGGATATAAAAATGGAAAATTTTTGCAATTTTGTAAAAAACCCATCAGCCTAATGTTTCAAAAACCAAAATTGAAAATTTCAGCCAATTTAACCTCAATCTGGAGTCTCTGGCATTTTGAAATGAGCCTTATGCTGTGCACTATCATTCTGGCCATAAAATTCTCTTTCAAATGGCGTTGAAATCAAGCAAAAACTTCAGTAGAACCCAAGTTATGCCATTTTTGAACTGCCGCCCAGAACTTGGCCTGGGGGCAGTACTAAGGATTCCCATATTTCAGGAAACATCTGCTGACTAGGTAGCTTCATACATGTCCCGACCCCACCCCGCCCTTCCATCGCCCCACCCCGATTTTTACCAACCAACTCCATTTTGACAAAATGCAATAAAATCAACCAACTACCCAACTTTGGTCACAATTAAGGGACCGGTGGGGGGCGGGGTGGGTAAAACCCACCAACTGCAGGGGGGGGGTTCCATTTTAAATAGGGACATGTATGGGTAGCTTGCTTTGGATCAACTAAAATGGGACGTATTTTTGACCGCGGAGCGGCCCGAAGGGCCGCTCCGCGGTCGATATAGGTTACTCAACTTTTTTCCTCATATATATATATGTATATATATATTCAAATGATGGGCACGGGCGAATTCTCAACGGATCTGGACATACTTTTTTTTTCCTGAAAGCTATAATGTGCCGCTTGGATCCTGGGGGGGTGGAGCTGGTGCCGGACCATTAGAAACATTACTTTCCTGAGTAGGAAAAAAGTTTTTCCCGAAAATTACCAATTTCCTCTGTAGCATCTGAACGGCTGAGAATTGCACACAAGACTTGAGTTTTTTTATTCACAATTTCATGTATGCTGGTTCTAAATCTGTGCTTACTTTTGAATTTGGTTGAGAAACCACAGACTTTTCCTTTTGAGTCAAGAATTGTCATGTTGAATGGCTGAAAATTGCCCACAAGACTTGAGTTTTTTTGTTCACAATTCATAACTGCTGATTCTAAATATGTGTTTACTTTTGAATTTGGTTGAGAAACCACCGACTTTTCCTTTTGCTTAATTTTAGAATTTTGCTACATGTTAAGATGCTCCGCGGTCACCTATTGCGCTTTGCGCCATATACTTGTTGAGTTATAGATTCAGTTGGCTACCTGTCTTAACTAGATCCATTCTATGGGCGGCAGTTCAACCCATCGGTTCAGCCACTTTATGCAAATGAACCCCATGTTATACTAGTTACTGTCAAACGAATTTCATCAATTTCAGACAACGTTGCAATTTGCGTAGTATAGACCTGTCGGATTTGAAGCAAATGGAACAAGCATTCAATGCGTTTAAGGTCAGACTCGATCTGCTTGATGTCATAAAAAAACATATATTTCAGCCACAGATTATCATTCACTGTGCAGTTAAACGACGTATTGACCATATTCTGCAAAACACAACATTAGCTGACGAAATTAACATTGTTGCAACTTCACAGCTTGCGCGTCTACTTGCAAGTTAAATTTCAACTTAACAAGTATAAGTGCCAAACCGCAATTTTGACCAATCACTAACCAGTGACTGTGAACCAATGACCCCGCCAAAAATTGCTTAAGTTAAAAGGGGAACGAAGGCTTTTTTATGGTAGGATCTTTTCAACGTTTAATGTGGTGTAATTACAGTGGGAACGTAGCAAGGATCTCTTTAGTCGGAAGGCACCGATGCAGGGAAAAGGGGAGCGACAGGAGGGGGTAATAGACAAGACTGAACCAAACTCCCTTCTGCCCGCACCATCATTTCAAGGCCAACCAAAACTGGCTTGGGAAACGTCACAGTGCTCCTGGGCGATGGGGAAGAGGTGGAGGGGAATCACACCAAGTATCTAGAACAGGCAGAGGAACGGGGCCTCGGATCTAAGCTACAAGCACACTACTGGGGGAAAGGAGATCTGTCTGCTCTGCAGGGCTGACGCATGAGGCAAAAATGCCAAACAACGCGCAACTGGCTGTAGCCCTCCCTGCCCTGCCTATGCGATTCAGTGTGGCTTGACTTCAGATTGCTGAGAGCTCTGTATCTTGTCCATGCTCATCTGATGTTGATATGATTAGATTGTGCTGACAAAAGCCAATTATTGCCTTTGACCACATTGCAATCTACAAGGATATACACTCCATGCTGCCACCGCTGGAGAGCGTACATGGTGTAGGCTGACGCGACTAGGACCCTCTGCAAAAGCAGAGGGAAACTAGCGGGTGGCTGAACCAACCTTCCAATCAATGTCACTAATGCTAGAGCCAAAGGAGAGCGGCCTGAAAAGGCTGCATCTTTTACTCTACAAATGTTTTTCCAAATGCTGCACAGCAGCAGGCAGATTTGGCGATGAAAATGAATGATCGGCCAAAGTTTGATTGTGAACATTGCCCAATAAATAGCAATAGCTGCAAATGAGCAAGCTCATGCAGAAAGTGCTAGAAATTTTCAAGCATTTATGGATGATGAACGGCTGATGAATGAATTAAAGCAGATTCTATGGAGCAAAATAATGGAATTTTGAAGCTCATAGAAAAAGCTAATCATTCGAATTGCCATTGTAAATATATTGTATATACGCCATTTATTCTTCTTATTTCTTTCTTCAAGCGAACGAGAGGACCGGAGATAGCGATTGCTGCCTTCCTCCCAGCTGCAGCCCGTACAACCAATGCTGGACAACAAATACTCATCCATGGGACGTTGGTCATTGCAACCACATGGATGGCCTATGGCGACAGAGAAGGACTAGGCTTTGGCCAAATCTTTTTCTGTCTGCTCAAAGCCAGCGGAGGATGGGGCTCTGATTGCGAGCATTGCCCCCTATTCCGCCCCTCCAATGCATGTTCTATTGGACACTATGCACCCATCATGATTCTCAAAGGCCTGATCAGCTGGAGAGGAGGGGGAGTGCAACAAAAAGCGCATATTTGCGCCAAGGCGTTTTATTGGATGCCTAAATGAGGGAGGTGATTACGACGCCCTCCCTCAAAGTCACAGCTTCAGCTTAGTGTGTACGGCTACCGCTGGAATGCGGCTTCAAAGGTGCAGAAAACGGGACTCTGGCTAAAACCCCTGTTCCCTTCTGCCATCATTAGATGCTCTTTGGAGTGTCTTAAAGGAGGGAAAAGGAGCGGGGACGCCCTCCCTCCCAATCCCACTACTTTTGCTTTCTGGGCAATCAAGGCTTAAGTGTGGCGTTATGTTTTTTGATTGGCTACTAGGCCTTTATTCTTCCCCCTGCCAGGCTTGGCCAGCCAAGGCAGAGGAGGGAGTGGAGCGATTACGAAACAGTGGGTGGATGAAAAACACCCACTGCAGCCACCGGAAAGTGGAGGCTGGTAGAGTGAAGGAATGCAAATAGGGGACACATGTTCAAAACATAGCTTTGTTCCCCACACTGCCCATCCCCACGCATAGTGGGGGTGAGAAGGCAGGCAGGCCCAGCTTTGCGCGCAGACGCCAGCTACAGTTTGTGCGAGAAGGGGGAGGGCAATGTAGAGGCCACGCCTCTCTCAGCCCCCACCCAAATCCTGCGCTTGCTGGGCCACTCATTCTCTCCTCCAGAGAGACTGGGCGCGCCTCTTTTCTCCCTACCCATCCAGGAATTCAGCCTTCCAATTTTCTAGCTTTTGTCCAATCCCAGGGGGCCTAAATAAGCAGTGGGGGTTGAAGATGGTCACACCCGAGCAGTCTACTAGGCCCAAGAGGGCAGCGCGAGCGGCAGCGGAGAGGCGCATCAGGCACCTAGCCACTCCGCAACAAACCCATTCCTCCTCAGCTGGGGAACATCACAAGAGAGCTAGGTCTGAGGAAGTGAGGTCCCCCAGGCAGAGGAGAGAGGGGGAGGAAGAAGAAGAAGGGGAGGAGAGTGACGCTGATGATGAGGTGCAGAGCCAGCTGGCGGCCCTCGGAAGCGATGACGAAATGGGTGATGAAATGGAGGGACAAAGGCTGCCTCCAATGGAGGTGGCCGACGACCCTCCCATTCCACCTATGCGACAAAGGGTCCTGGGCACAGCCTTTGGAATCCCTCGTCGCGTCAACAAAAGGATCAAAAGGAGGAGCAGGCAGAGGAGTGCTGGTGCATCCCAGCCTGCCACTCCAGGCAATGGGTGAGCCAGCAGGCCGCCCTCAGCCACCCCACCCGCTGCTGGAAACACTCCAGCACGGGCCAATGTTAGAGATGAGGAGTCACAAGCAGACCCTCAATCTCCTCAAAGCCCTCTGGCCCAAAAACGGCAGAGGCCAGCAGAAATGCTGCCAATGAATCTGGATGCCCAAAACAATGGGCGTTCGGTGTTGGGCTCATTTTTCGGGCCTCAGTCCCCGTCAGGAGTGATTCGACATTTGCTAGGAGCTGGAGAAGGCAATGATGCAAATCAGCCCCCAGCCCAGCAAAACACTCCAGGAGCAGGGGCAGGCCAGGGCTCACTACGAACTGTACCTATGCCACCTAATGCACATTGGCCGCAGTGTTTGAGAGGTTCATTTGTCCTGCCATCCCCCACGGGGCAGACATTTGATACCCCCCAGCTTAACGCTACAGTCATAAGTGCTGGTGGGGGAGACAATGAAGGGGAACAGATGCCCCCTCCTGCGCCCCAGGGCAATGGAGGGGGGCTGAGAAATGAGAGTGCTGTCCAGGCGGCCTCTCAAGGGCAAGGCGGTGAAGAGGCGTCACAAAGCGCCCCTCTAAACCAGCCTAGAGACATCTCAAGAGTGCGGCAATTCATGGAGGATGAGCTGGAGATATCAGACTATGGGCCGTTACTGGATCACAGTGCATTGCTCAATCCGCCTGATGCCACTCCACCCACTCTGGGTCCCTCTATGCCCTACTCAAGGCCCCAATCTCCCCACAGCCCTCCTATCTCTCAACCTCTCCTCCAATCCACATTGGTGGGAGATGAAGTTGTTGAGGAATGAGAAGGAAGTGGTGTAGGTGAAGATGGATGGGAGAGTGATGAATTGAATGATGGATTGTGTGAGGAGATGGCGGGATTAATGAGCGACAAACAAAATGAGGAGGCACAGGGAAAAGAGCATTCGCACCCCCTGTCCTTCCACATGCCAGCCGCTCACATCCCACCCACTCAAGCCTCCAACCCTTCACCCCAACCATACCAAAACTACAACCCACTTCCAGTCCAAACCCCTCCGCCTACTTGTGAGATAGGCACTAACACTTCTTTTCCCCCTCCTCAAAGAGTTCCAAAACGCGCTCGTTTTCTCTTTCCCCATCAGCCTAATTTGGACAGATCTGCTAGACTAGTGCACGGCGATATTCCAGGTAGCTCTGGCATATCTCCACCCAATTTCAGACAGTCAGAGAAGCAAGCCATGGCTTCAAGTAGCGGGGGAGGAGGGAGAGAGAGCGTGGGGATGGGGAGTGGAGAAGGAGGAGGAACCAATGGTGCTGGCAGCGGAGGCCTTCCAGCCTCTGTAGTCATGACTACAAACAATGAAGCGGTGAACCCATCAATGGCCGCAATGTTTCAAGAAATGACGAATCGATTGCTACAGGGAATGGCGCAGATTGTCCAGGCAGCCGGCAACGGCAGCGCCGGACAGCAGATGCCGGCCCCTACTGCCACCAACAATGGAGGTAATCAAACCCCTCTTTCCACAGGCAGGTTGGCTGGCAGGACGGGTATGAGGGATGAGAGAG
>JASANA010009985.1:0-28404 GCA_030248095.1 Ptycholaimellus sp. GST1_10
CATTTCCAAAATTTTTTTGGAGGCTTATCTTGGCCGTAGCGACAGATAGGGAGCTACTACGGCTACCACCATAAGTCGTGTGCGACCAAGGACTGACAATAGTACCAGGAGTAGGGCGTAGCCGGCGCAAGAACTTCAGAAAAACCCCCGGGAGTGTTCTGAACTTTTGGAAATGTCCGGGAGCGGGGTGGAGGGCGTGCTATGTGCATTCCCAGATGAAGGGCAGTGAGCAGTTGTCAGCCTGCTTATGTTAGTGCATTATAGATTAAGTATTTCGATTGCTTTGATGACTGGAAAATTATGATAGAAGCTGTTTCTCAACAGAAACCCGCAAAATAAACTGAAAACCTTGACAAGTACATCCAAGAGACCCGAGAAGGATCCGTAGCATATCGAAAACGAACAAACTCTCCCTATCCCTCCCAACCCCTTCAAATTTGACGGTTTGGAAAAAAGAAAACTGGTGGCGGAATCGTTGACCTTGCATGACAAGCTCAGCTTCAGACACACTGCAAACTTCCCAATCATTTTCAAGCGCATTTCCATCAACTCTCTCGCTGTTGCAGGCTTCGACTATAGGACTATATCTGTTACCATCGGCAGGCCAAATGTAGTTCTCTTTTCTCCAAAAGTTGCAAAAGCCTCGAGTAAAAAGCCAAGGAAATACAATTTATGATGGAATCTGCTGCTGCACAGTTGCATTTGTTTTTGGCGCGCAGTTCAGTGTCTCTTTCCATGTGTGCTCAAAAACAAAATGACAGATGACGCAGCAGATTCCAGTAGTATAAATTGTATTTCCTTGACTTTTTACTCGAGGCTTTTGGGAGCTTTTGGAGAAAAGAGAACTACATTTGGCCTGCCTATGGTAACAGATATTTCTTCCACTTTTAATATAGTATAAAATGTATTAATACTAATTTTATAGATCAATAAACAAATTTTATTACATAAATAAATCACAAATAAAAAATAAAAAAATATATAAAAAATAAAAATAAAAAAGTTTATATAAAAATATAAAAAAATAAAAGTTTCAAAAATTAAAAATTGTTGGCAAACTAAGACATTTCTGAGAAATTTTCTTGGTTCATGCTTAGGGCGATTTTTGGCCTGCCGATTGCAATAGTTATTTTTTTCTCAGCTTGAAACACACAAAATTCAAAATAAATGACTGACCTGGATTCAAACCTGCCAGTTTCATTCAGCTGTCCAATCGCTTACACCACTACACCACTGGTACCTATCTACTGGTGTAATTAAAAGAGCTATCATTAAAGAAATATATGAGGCCCAGGGAGCCGGGGAGGGCGGGGAGGGGGGGGGGGGAGAAATGAATACCTACTATCGTCCATTGAATAGATGCGTAGGAGAAGGAGAAGAAGGAGAAGAAGGAGTTCGGACAAATGGTTTTTTGCATTTTTCACCATAAAATCAAACGTTTTGTGCAAAACTCAAAAGATAAACTATAGTCAATTCGATGGTGCTCTTTCTATTGCAAAAAGAATTATAACGATTGGAGCTTTCTGTGACGAGCAGCAGCCTTATCAAAATTGAGATCTAGCAATAACCCCCAAAACGTACACCTGAGTCGAAAAGAGGGGCTGGGCGCTGACACTTCGCTAACGCTCGCTCGCGCCAGCCCAATATTGCATTCTGCATTGCTAATTGCTCATGGAGAAAGTGTGCTGAAGGCCATGCATGTGATGTGGTCTAACTCATTAGCTGTCGTTCTTGCCGCAAGCCTCATCATCTCTGCAACACGTTTATTCATTCATCTTTCCAGTTTTCAAAGATTAACCGCCCACTTTAACTTGATTAGTTTTACCGCTGTTTCTTGGCCATCAAGAAAGGTACATTTTTGATTGAGTTAGACTGTGAAACAAAGCCTCTTTGAGCAAACATTATTCTAAACACAAAGTGTATGCGCAATTGTATTATACCCAGAAATCACCCAATTTTTGACCGCGGAGCGGCCCGAAGGGCCGCTCCGCGGTCTATAGAGGTTACTGAACTTTTGGCCTCATATATATATATATATATATATATATGTATATCTGGAAATGCTGTACACGGGCGAATTCTCAACGGATCTGGACAAACTTTTTTTTTCCTGAAAGATAATAATGTTTTAGGAAGATATCGCAGGTAGGAAGCGGTCCCGGACTATTTGAAACATTACTTTTTTGGGTAGAAAGGTTGAAAATTTGGGTATGCTGTAAAATGCTCAATTCTCAACGGATTTTGACAAACTTTTTTTTCCCTGAAAGGTAATAATATTTTAGGAAGACCTGGAGGGGTGGAACTGGTCCCGGAGCATTTGAAACATTACTTTTTTGGGTAGAAAGTTTGAAAAATGAGGTATGTTGAGAAATTGCGAATTCTCAACGGATTTGGACAAAATTTTTTTTTGCTGAAAGGTAATAACATTTTAGGAAGATCTGGAGGGGTGGAACTGGTCGCTGAGCATTCGAAACATTACTTTTTTGGGTAGAAAGTTTGAAAAATGGGGTATGTTGAGAAATGGCAAATTCTCAACGGATTTGGACAAACTTTATTTTTGCTGAAATGTAATAACATTTTAGGAAGATCTGGAGGGGTGGAACTGATCCCGGAGCATTTGAAACATTACTTTTTTTGGGTAGAGATTTTGAAAAATGGGGTATGTCGAGAAATGGCGAATTCTCAACGGATTTGGACAAACTTTTTTTGCTTAAAGGTAATACGTTGTGGAGGAAGGGGGGGAGCTCCGCGGTCACCTATTGCGCTCTGCGCCATATACTTGTTCCAATATGCTCTGGAGAGCAAAGCGGTAATTTCCTCTCCATAAATTTTCTCCTCTTTAATAAGGCAAAACTCAAACTTACTACTTGTTAAACCGATAATCACTATTAAATACTGTGTTTATATCTGTGCTGTAAAGGAGAGTCTATGAATATCGTGCTTTCGGTTGGCATCTTTTTCCCTGTCTCTCCAGCCAGCTAGCAACTTGGCTGGGGAAGAAGACTGGACAATTGTGAAATTTATCTACGCCAAGAACATGAGGAAAGCCAGACTCAGGCATCAGCCTTTGACATTTACACCATCCCCGTTGCAAAGGTCTTCTGAGCAGACGCAGGTGGTCCCGGTTACACCGTTCACCCTGAAAACCCCACTCTAACTAGGCAAGGTCAAGGAGGATGAACAGCATGAAATACTCCATTTTTCGACAGCCAGAGAAGGGAGTCTGGCCCTTTGAGCAGCCTTGAACGTAGCCGTTCACAGCGCCCTCCATCTTCACCAGAGTGCAAAAGTCACAGCTGGCAGTGATGGAGCAGAGGCTGCTTTCGGCCGTGCACTTCTGGTCGTTCACACTGTCCGGGCCGTTCGTTGTCCAGCAGCGTACGCCAAGGGCCACACCTTGTGCAATTTCCTACTTGCCAGGTTCACGATCCAGGCATGATTTGTCTTTGTTCTTTTGACTCAAGGAGTGAACACGAAGATTGCGTAAAGGAACCTGTTGCAGCGCACAGAAGGAGAAGAGTCCGAAATAGCATCGTGAGATTTTCTCAAAAATGTTTTCCGTGCAGCTTAGGACAATGAATAAATACAGTGCAGGCTGTTCAGATGACTTCGTTTTGAATAGGCAAGATGACTGTAGCATTATCCCTGCTGTGTCAATGATTAGGCCGTATGTTTCATGGCTTTTATCATATACAGTCAAACTTTCAATGATAGCAAAGTGCAAGTATTTAGACGAACAGAAATCCTAATCCTGGTACCTGGTTTTTAATGTTTGCAATATGTTTTTGCTTCGCTTTTTGAGACCATCCTCCGGGTATAAATTTTCTGACCCCCTTTTTTATTGCAGTTTCTGAATTTTCATACATTTTTATGTAACTCCACCAATTTTGGACAAAAATGCAAAATGGGCTTACAACAGCTCCAACCATGATGGGAGGTTGAAAATTGGCCAATATTCGTGTTTCACGGAGTTCATATAACTGCCGATTTCTCCTCTATTTCACATATTTATACAGACAATCATGGGGCGCGACTTGCATGTCCCGAGTTTGAGCTCCTTGCGATCAATCAATCAAAAACTCTAGTTGAGACTTGAGATCTCGATGGGAAAAATCGTTAAATTTTGATTTTGGCCCTGGTATTTTAGAAATTGTGAAAAAATCTGCAAAAAATGCCATAAACAAGTATAATGGCGCAAAGCACAACAGGTGACTGCTGGTATTGTCAAAAACGTACGCAGCTGGTATTGTAGAGTTATTGATCAGTGGATACAAAAACTTAGCATGTTATGCGTCTAATCAAAAGAGAATGGAAAAATTATTTTTAAAAAGCCGTCGATATTTAGGAGAAGTTTCATTTCCGTCTTGTTTCATTTTTCTCTAACCTTGCAAAGTTTCAGCACAGCGGCCGTACTGGCAGAAAAAGTTGGCCATGGTTTGCCCAGTCAGATGGAAGCACAGTAGGCTGCAGTGTTTTTGTTTTTGACTCCCTGGTTGCAGCCATCGGCAAAGCTAATCCCATCATTGTTTCGAAGGAACTGATTGAAATCTGATTTAACTGACTCTTGGCAGCAAGGGTTTTTTGAGGTCAGCCAGTTAACTTTGCCATTTCCAGTTCAATTTCCGGTTCTTGACTTCAATTCTAAGTTGAGGTAGTTTTGCTTCAATCACCTATTTCAAAAGCACGTCGTCAGCATTACTTCTCAGCGGTGTTTTCTAGTTTGTCAGCACTTGTGCAGTGATCTGACGTAGTCCTACGGCGCTCTGGACTTTCTAGGCCAAGGACAAAGAGTCTGCCAGCATAGCTTTCAAGGGAGTAGGTCGGCCAGGCATTATTGTTTGAAACTATTTCTTTGCATTTGCTTGAATCAAAAAACAGTGACCATCTAGCACTATCTTCAAGCTCTACTGAAGCTCTACTGAAGCTTGTAATCAAGTGTACGTTTTAGCTGAATTTCAACATTCATAAGGCAGGCGTATTCCAAGAAACTTGAAGGTAAAGGGCGAAGGACATTAAAGCAGAATGGCAGAAACGCAGGCAATGGGCTGGGATCCGAACGCAGCCAAGTACAAGTGCTGCTGCGGCTCTTGTCATGTCATGGTCCCCTCTCCTACTTTTGCCTCCCCCTCCACCCGGCTTTCATGAAAAAGAACAAAGATGGCCTTAGACGGGTGCTCTGGTGATCGGAGAACTGTCAGCAATGGGCGTTTTCCTCAGCTTCCTTGGCAACTTCCTCAGATTTTGCCGTAAGTAGAATTTGCTTTGGTGCTTGTCAAGTGCCATTCATTTTCAGATCACTCTTGCTCGATGTTCTGTTTCCCCCGTGATCATACGGAAGATTAAAAAGAAAGAAAGAAGAAAGATGGGCAAGCTCGCAGTAGGCACTGCTACTGGCTGGGCGTTGCTGGGAAACGTCTGGAGCGGCTTGCTCGTGGCTTTCCTGCTCTATGGGGTCATAAAAGAGCGTCCTGGCGTCCTCGTTCAATGTCTCATCCTTGGGGCTATTTCCTTAGCCGGCTTGCAGCTTCTTCAGCTGAAGAAGAAGCTCTGTTTCTGGGCATGGGTTTGGTGGCACTGGCAATTGCTGCCCTGGGCTTCCTTTGCACACTGGCTTTGAAGGCCATCAGCTACCCCTTCTCCACCAGGCATCAAGATGTGCACCTAAATTATTTCCTGCCCTGCTAAAAGCGACAAGAGGACAGGCATCCGAAGTGATGGTATTGCTGTTAGGGACGGCGTTGGTTTGGCTGATGCTCGGCCTTTATTTCTGGCTCTATATGGTCGTCATGAGATGCTGCCACTACCTGGAGGAAAAGCAGCGCTGCGGGCTGTACCTCGGTGAGCAGGAAGAGCAGTCAGAGCTTCGTAGGCCGCAGGGAATGGACGCGGAGGTCCCGGAGGGTAGCCTTTCTTGCGAGCATTTGCCATCTTCTCAGTTTTTGACCAAGTTGACTTAAACTACATGAATGTCTGACTAGCTATGATATATCTTTTTGTTTAGCAATTTTAAACAATATTGGAAATTTATATGTAACTGCTATAATTTTCATCATTTAGAGCTCGAATGTGAAAAGTTTGTTTAGTTTAGAAGCATTTTCAATGTGAATACATATTTATTCCTGAAATTTAACTAATCTTCAAAACTTTAAATTAAATGATAACAAGGAAATATCGGCTATAGCCAATAGATGCGCGGCCTTTTTTACCTTGTTAAGCAATGAAATGAACAATAAGGAAGTCAAGAAAATTTAAATGACTCAAACTCAATCAGTAACAAATTGATATTGGCCTGTTTTGGGTTTCTGAGGCTTTTAAATGATAACAACAATCTAAATAATAATCAATAATTAATACAAGTAAAATTTAATTTTTCGAAATATTTTCGAATTTCAAGCTCTCCATTTTCGAGGTTTTTTGATCATAAATCTGGAACAAATCAAAATTGCGCCAAGCGCACAAAAACGTCCCGAGCCACCACCTAGACGGACCTCCATGCAAAATTTTAGCCAATTTCATTGAAAAACCGAGGAGTACGGGCTGCGGTACCACACACATATATATATGCGGACAGACGGACGAAAAATGGGGTAACTGTATAAGCGGGCCTTGGCCGCCCGCCGCTCCGTGCAGGGCGCCAGAGCTCCTCCGGCCTCCGGGCACGGGCGCTACGGCCCCTACGCTTCGCCTAGCATGCTTCGCATGCTAGGCTACGCTCCGGGGCCTCCGCGCCCATGCCCTGCGGCCTCCGGAGCTCTGACTGCCCTGCCCGTCACGGCAGGCGGCCTGCGGCCGCGCAAAAATAATGGGTTGTATAGTTGGATTAAATGAAATGACTACATTGCTGAAGCCATATGCTGCAGGCATTGGGTTTGACAGCATTCAAATAGCCATTGATGATCATATATCAATAAATTTATGCTCGTACTACAATGGATCTGTGCTCCGATTTGTTCATGGAGAAGTCCCAGTACGCCTGGCGGAAAAAGCGGCTAAGGAGTCTCTGGAACTCCAGCCTCGCCGCCAAGGCCATTCTTCTTCGGCCAGCTCAATGTCACACCATCCTCTTGCGAAATGGCTCAGCTGCTTCAGGCTGACAGATAAAAAAGCGTCACTGCTGCTGCTCACCGAGCTTGGTGTTTGGTTTGAGAGAAATGGGAAGCAAGCTTTTATGACCCAGCACAGCAGGAAAAAGCGAAGTGAAGTATGAGGAGCAAAGAACAGGCAGGCGGCTAGTATTTTGACTACGGTGATCGGATGTCTATCCTACAACCTTCCCCGTCAATAGATTCAGAAGAACACAACTAAAAGTATGTATCGAGTTTCCAAGTGAGGTTGGAGTTTGCTGGTGGATTTTAATTCTGCCCTTCCACATCCTTCCCCTTTTACTGTTACTAAGATGGTGCTCAAATCCTGTGACAGGCATTCCGCGGTGACTGCTGGAGGTTTTCGAGGCGGGCCTGGCCAGCCAAGAGTTTGCCGTCTGCATCTTCACCTCCTTCTCCTACTCCAGGGCTTGGGCAGTGACGAGAGCCCGGGGCCTCCTCCCGCCTCCCGTGGACTGACTTCGCTTGGAGATCTAGGGCTCCCTCGCCTGCACCAACATCTCTGCTGTTTTAGGTGCCTTCTTTGAACTCTGGTCTTTAAGTTGAAACTCTTTCCAATTTGGTTCTTAGGCACCCATTCGGTGGCTTTGGTTTGATTGGATGCTGAATTTAAGTTGCCAGCAAAACGTGGCCTACCAGCTAGTGATCTGGGGTGGGCACTGGGATTCCACAAAGCCGAGGCCTTCTAGACCCATATTTGCACCTGAGCTTCTTGCCCTGAGTTCCTTGAGGTTTCACCTTGAGCACATACTAACTCCCAAAATGACTTTCGCTAATTCTGCATCTGTAGTTGCGATTAGTGAAAAATCATCATGGGATGTGCAGTTATCTCAACCATCATCCTGAATCCTTTCGAGGGAATTACTTCTATGCCCATGACATGAGGGGATTCATTTTCAGTGAGGTAATGCCAGTTGCCAAAGTTCGCTGGCTGATTTTCTCACACATTATGCCTGCGTTATACCGTGTTTCTTAATCTGAAGCTGCTACACGCATAATACTGATATAGCATTGATATAGCATTGCGGCCATAATAATTGCAAAATATTTTGAAACAACCAACCACAGCAATATAGAAGAGGGTTTAATTCCTGTCACTAGACTGGACTTTCCCTTCTTGGAAAGCGGTTTCGGCAAGGCATCGAGGTAGCCATCTGTGCCAGCTGCAATGTGAACGTTTTGACTGGTGATTTTGGGGTTTTTGCATTTCATAAAGCGGAACGGGTTGTGCGGGCTGCAAGGGTTTAGAGTTTTGCAAGCTTAGAGTTGGGCAAGGGTTTGAACATTTGAACGGGCTATTCTGCCGAGTTTGTTGAGAGAAAGATTAAATGCTGGATAGGAGGAAGCTAAAGTAAAGCTGACAATAGATAAGTGAAGCGGCACTCATCGTCCATCTGTGCGCAAATGGCAACGCGGAGGTGAATATAAATGGAGGGAAAACTCTCCTATATCCACACGATATAAGCTTAAAGGCAAAACTCCTAGTGCTTTATAAAGGGAAATGTACAATTAATGTATAAAGAAAGAAACATCAGACTACTCGGTAGTCAACTAAACTGCCTATTTTCGTTCCATTGCTTCTTTTTCACCAACACACATTGTCAGATTTGGTTTTTGACCCCTTTTAATTCGTACATTTTAATAAAACATGCTAAGATTGAGTAGTCGGGCAGCCGATTTGAGCAGAGAATTAAAGGGGGGGGGCTATTTTTCGGAGATAACTTTATTTTCAGAACTGAAACATAAAAAGTGATTGCTGTTCTGGAAAATAGCAACTCGGGCTTTTTTTTTGAGCCCAAGAACGTCCCGGTAGGTGCTTCCTACAACTCATAGCAGCCGTCAACAAAAGGTTGTTCAGAGCCCCCTGTGTTATAACTTTTTGAGTTTTGCCTAGCAGCCCCCCTCCCAATAATAAAGAGTTTTCCCTCCATTATAGATACACCTCCATGATGGCAAAGTGGCTTGGCTCATTCTGGCTTGGCAAAATCACCCCTCAATGCAATCTCTATGGACTCCCCTCATGCACCAAACGCAGGCTCTGTCGGTCTAGAAATAAGCTAGGGGCACGACAGCAACTTCCAGAACATTAAAGTCCAGCAGAGTAGGAGAGTCAGGCCAAAAGACCCCAAGCAGGCTTGCAGGCTGGTTCCGGGCTCCTAATCTGCATAGCCCTAGGGGCATTCGCTGGCGGGTCAGGTAGATCGACTGGTGCCCAAGAGAGAGCAGTCGTCTTGGCTGGGGGACTTGGGCTGGGCGATTGGTCGATCTTTCGCAGATGCTGAAAGAGGAAGGCTTGGAAAGGTGGTGGGTTGGAGAAAGGAAGGAAACTGGTCAGGCCTCTGGGCAAGGTTGGGTACTGGCAGGGCTCACTGCATTTGCAGCGTTAGACCACAGGGAGATTGTAGCAGATGGAGTTGCGGCTGCAGTCCTCTAGGCCTAGATTGCGGGACTCCTTGTCTGCAAGTTTTGAATGGCTATTGGCTGGAATTGACGGCTGAATGTTGCAAAAATAGAAAAGACTGCCTTTTGAGGTATTTCCATTTCCTACAATTTTCGCTCTCGTTGAGGCCAAAATAAAAGCAAATAATTGTCGTTTAATTTCCGAACTATTGACGACACTTCTTTAAGGTGATCGAATCATTGCCAGCCATTCTCAGATCAGTTTGTATAATACTTGAAACATCAGGCATCCAGGGAAGAGCGTGGCTGTCAGCTGCCCATAGCTGATAGGGCATAAGTGCAGCTGATTCTGCCATGCGGCGTAGAGCCGTAGCTCGACACTGGCCATCAGCAGGAACGGCTCCAGGACACTTCTGCTCAGTAAAAAGAGTAAAATTAATTTGTAATCATTATTTTTGATATTTTCCAAATCATTTAGAGCCGCTGTTCCGTCAATATGCTGCTGGTTAGGAGGTCGGAGTGTGTAGAGACGGAGAGGCGTTGTCCATCTCTGCCTCAGCACAGCCCATAGAAGGCGGCAACCGAGGGTGCCGATTGACTAAATTTTTGATGTTTCGAATTTGCTTCAAAAACGGCAACACTCTGCTTCTTTTAAATAGGAGTGGTTCCGGTAGCTTTAGATAGAGGAAAATATGGTCTAACCCCTTGAAAGTGGCTGGCAATTTCGATGCCAGGACTGCTCATGAATGAGCAGTGGTTTTACTATTGGGCTGGTGCGAACGGAGCGTTAGCGAAGTGTCAGCGCCCAGCCCCTCTTTTCGACCCAGGTGTACGTTTTTGGGGTTATTGCTAGATCTTAAAATTGATAAGGAGTTTGTGCTTCACAGAAACGTCCAATCGTTCTGATTCTTTTTGCATTGGAAAGAGCATCATCGAATTGACCAAAACTCGCGAGAAAATGTCCAAAAACGACGGAACTCAAGAGAAAACTACTCAAAACCATTTGTCCGAACTCCTCCTTCTCCTTCTTCTTCTTCTCCTTCTCCTCCGCATCTATTCTTGAAATGAGAGTATGAGAGTAGGTATTCATTTCTTCCCCACACCGCCCTTCCCCGGGTTTCTGGGCCTCAGATATTTATTTATTCATAAGTCTTCAGTTAAACTAATGTTCCATATGCACCAGTGGTGTAGTGGTCTAAGCGATCGGATAGCTGGGTGATACTGGCAGGATCGAATCCTTCTCTGGCAATCATTTTTATTTTGGAAATTTTAAGTTGAGAAAGCAACTGGTACCATCGGCAGGCCAAAATTAAAGCTCTTTTCGCCCAAAAATCTATTGCCCTAAGTATAAATCATGAAAATTTCACAAAAATATGTTAGTTTGCCAATAAATTTGCATTGTATTTCTGATTTTCGAGTCTTTTCTTTTCGTTATAATTTTAAATAAGTTTATTTTTATCAATTTTTTTTGGTCCAATAATATCTTAATATATAACTATATATAACCAACAATATAAAATTTTTATTTATACATTTTATACTATATTAAAAGTGGAAGAAATATCTGGTACCATCGGCAAGCCTAAATTGAATCTCTTTTCTCCCAAAAAGTGGATAAGTCCGAGTTTAAAGTCAAGGAAATACATCAGCTACTAGTGGAATCTGCTGAGCCACCTGCATTGTGGTTTAGCGCGCAATGGAAAGAGCCACTGAACTGCGCGCTAAAACAAAATGCAATTGTCTTAGAAGCAGATTCCACTAGTAGTAGATGTATTTCCTTGACTTTAAACTCGGACTTATCCACTTTTTGGGAGAAAAGAGATTCAATTTAGGCTTGCCGATGGTACCAGATATTTTAAACAAATGCCAAAGAAAAAGTTAAGCTGCTTAAAATAGTTGTTCAATTCAAATCGAAATAATGCAAAAAATAAATTATTTTGCATCTGTTTTGCATGTATATTTTTGATGATTAATAATTCATGAACTTCTCGTGCTGACGCATTTTAGACTTGTTCTTGCACATTTTAAGCTTTAAAAACATAATCCATTTCTTTTAATTTTTCCACTTACAGATATTTTAAATCATGAAAATAGTACCACGCTTTTGAGTTAGCTGAATGAACCCTGAAGCAGGGTAAAGCACAGAAGAGCGCGCGGTTTGTTCAGAATGCCCACTATTGAAGATGAAGGAGGAAGAATAATGTGGAGCTTGCATTAACGAATTTTGCAAACTGGAGGAAAACAGTGCATAGCTTCAAAGATGGTATGCCTTCAGATTCACCAGTTCGTTGATAATTCTTCCTTGCAACCATTGCTTCTTGGCAACCATTTGATGAAAATATAAAATTCCTGAAACATTAGACACCTGGGTAGCCGAACGCCATTGATCTATCTATTGAAAATAGCTCAAAATCAGTTATTTTCATCCAGTACAACTGCCCCATGCACTCGGCACCTCTCATGGCTTCTGTTCAAAGCAGGCCTCAATATTCAGGCCACACGTGCCGTTCGAGTTGACGACGGGTGGAATGCCGGAGCGTGTTGGTGTATTGTGGTGAAAAAAGACGCCAGGCGCCTCCTGCGCCCAGGCCTGCTGGTAAGAAATTTTATTTGAATATTTTTCAATGTTGTCCAATTCAAATTCAACCCTTGTCACCTTTTCCCAGATCGATCTTCAAGATTGAGGCCTGTCTGTCTTTCAAACATCTATCACTAGACCCTTCCTAAGAGCTGATGTTTCGCCAGCAGATCAAACCTTACATACTCCCCTAGTCTAATCGATCTTGACCAGAATGACCCCTAGTTCTGCTCTAAAGCGGCCCAACCCCACAATGGGTTTGCGTCAACTGCAACATAAACAGCTGATGTTACCTAATACACTAACAGCCAAGTTAGGCTAGTCTACGCCCTTACCTAAAGATTACAATTTCTACAGATTGACTAGCCTCAATTCCAGCTCTGTGCTGCAGACCCAAATGCGGCCACAGCCGAGGACGGAGGTCTGACTCCGGTTCACATGGCTGCCGCCTGGGGCCAGCCGGCCAATTTTCGCCTTCTCCTCCTCCACGGCGCGGACCCTGCCCTACTCGACTCTGAAGGCCTACGGCCTCGCGACCTCACCGAAAGGGACGGTCACATTGATTGCCTTCGGTTGGCAGCCTGTTGAATCAAGATTAATATAAGCTTTTGGCATTGGAGTGGCTTTGTCAGCCGCATTGAATATGGCAGATTTGAAACATCCAACGATTTGACAGTACGCTGGAGCCTCAAATGGAGCCCAACTGACATAAGGATGGCCCTGAGAATGGGAGATGATGTTCCCTGCAAAAAAGATGGCAGTAATTTAACGTATAGGGAGAAACTTGGAGCAATATCTTGAGATGCTGCTACCAGCCGCGAATCATGGTGCGTTCATTTGCTTGAAATATTTAACATTGTTGAACCATCCGCAGGCTGGTCGAATCTGCACTAATTTTTCTCCCCACAATGGAAATTCTTTTTGAGGTTGCTGGACGAGTGGGAGGTGGTGGTGGTGTGTTTCCGGCGTCCTCGGAGAGGGACGGCCCGTTACAGACGGGCGCTGCGCATCATGAACTTGACAATTCTTTCGGGTTCGGCTTGGAGGCTGTTGAGGGAGGGGTTGGGGCCCAGGCACTCTCGCCTCTCGACTCTCCATCTGGGGCAGGCTAGGAGGTAGTGCTCCACGTCCTCAGAGGCTTCTCCGCAGTTGGGGCAGGTAGGGTCTGCAGCTTGGCCCATTCTGTGTTTGGTGGCCTGGAGAAAGTGAGGGCGGCCAAGGCGGAGTTGGAAGAGGGCGGATGAGTGCTGGCGGGGGAGGGTGGGAGGCGAAAAGTCGGCCGTATTACCAGCCGCGCTATTTCAGCAGTCCCATTGCATCGCCGCAGGCCAAGACTCCGCCAGTACGCCCAACTGCTCCACCACTCTCCGGTTACAGTTTCCTCATCATCCTGAAGCTATTTAGCGACCAAATTAGGTTTGGAAGGGAAGGGTTCTTCTGATTTTATCTGACTCTAGAATCTGCCGATGAATACATTTTTCCTCTTCATGAAGGGTCAAGTCATGTTTCAGAGGCATGAACTTGAAAATAGCTGCGGAATTCCTATGATGGAACAATTTTAAGACGGTTTCAATCTAAGTATTGGGGAGCAATCGCTAGAGCAGTATGGAAGGTGAAGTTTTAAACTGCCTATTTGAAACACGCTATTGTTTTATACCATCAATACGAAAATATCTTGAGTCAAAATAAGCAGAAGTATATTGTTCATTTCATTTCGTTTTGAAAAACACCCTAGACTGCAACTTATTGGTACAGGCTGCCCCTCTAATCTGTTTACAGCCTTTTCCGAAACAACTATCAGTTCTCAGCCTTCTCAACTCCTTTTTCGAGCTTCCTCCTCAACTAAATTTTACCTTCAGCTCTGGCCACAACTGGACGACAGAAAGAGCCAGCCACCCCATTTACTCCAATCCTGCCGCGTCAATCGCCGCCATTCTACGTCCTCAATCGTCCTCCTCCTCCGCCTGCCCCTGAAAAGCAGCTGCTCAGTGACGATCCCAGCCTACAGCCTCACACCTCTTTCAAGTATGAGGATCTAGGTCTCATAATCGTTATCGATGATCGAATAATAAAGTCTTTTCTCCAAGTATTAATAAAACTAACACTGTTTTATTAATACTTATCTTTCTCGATGGTTTTAGCAAGCTCAATTTCAAGCGTGTACGATATAAGGTGGGGGGCGACTAAAGCTTGCAGGATTGAACAGTTAGTTCGCTTATTCAAATAAGTTCAGGTTGTTTTTATTCTCTAGTTTCAGATTTGGTGGTAATCACAACTCTGATGAATGTCATTTTTTGCAGTCAGAAGCAGAGACACTGTTTAACGGAAGCTGGGCGACGGTGCCAGAAAGCACTGAGGACCCCAAACTTCTGGCTGAGGCAAGAAAAATGGACGATGCTCAGCTTCGCGCTCGACTTCAAGACTTCGGGGTTACCTTATTACGGGGTCGGAACACTCCCGGACTTTTTTTTTCCCGGACTTTTTTTTGAATCGCTGTAGTAAGCTATACCTACTAGTTAGTCTATACCGAGTCCTGTCCTGCCTTACCTGTCCTGCTCATTACTTGAAGGATGATAATAGGAAAAATGAGCTATGAAGTATTTATTCCCCATTGTCATCGAAAAAATGCTTCCTATGGCAGAAAAGCACTGAATATAAAAATATCCGCGACAAGTCCAACAATTGAAGGTCAGCGTGGGCCCGCTGTCATCCGAGTGGCGCCCACTCTACGAGCGTCGTTTGGCCTTCCTCCTGGGTCAGGAGGCAGCTTTGGGCCCTCTAAGGATTCGCGAGGACCGCTTCAGTCGAGAACTGGAACTGGCCTTGGCCACCGGAAACCTCTGCTCCTATCAGCAGAGCCCTGAGGTTCCTAGCTTTCACGCTTATTCTGGAGTGCAAGACTAAGCTAGGATTGATTCAAATTCATGGGAGTGGAGTAGTGATGTTTGAGTGAAACCTCTGGCAACTCGGTTTAAGAAGCTTTAGGGATTCAGGTACACGTGCTCGACATAAAACGGAACTAGAGTACGATAGTTGAGTACAACCAAATACATTTTTGGAATAATTGTTTTATCGGCAAATAGGCAACGTTTTGGGGAAGTAAATTTTCAACAAGACAAGAACAAGTAGATTAGCCAGGCTTAACAGCCTTTAATTCTTCATGGATTATATTTATTTCATTAATCTAGGAATTAAGTCACTTTATTTTCTATTGCTGTGTCTATTAAAATCTATGAATGACATGAAACTTCACAATTTGGAGAATAAGCAAACAAATAACACGCCTGGTCTCAAGACGAAGAGCTGATGGCCTACTTCCGAGGTGAGGCTGGAAAGAGGGTGTGGAGAGAAGGTCCGGCCAGGAATTCCTTCTGCTATCTGCTACTGGATCTGCTCAGATTCGGCAGCCTCCAACTCCAAGCAGCAGCCAGCAGTGCTCCAGGTTTCATTGTAGTTAGCTAAACAAGGTATTCTCGGCTGTCGCCAAGATGCATGGCCTCTGTTCCAAGAAATACATGAGCAAAATATATTATTAGTTGTTGCCGACTTCGTCTTATAAATTTTTCTATTTCTAAACATAAAAAATTTAGGTTTTGTGAAAAAGCAAAAAATTACGCCAAGCACCAAAAACAGCTTAAAAATACCAGCCAGGCGGACTTTCATGCAAAAAATCAGCAAATTCCTTGAAAAACCAGTGATTTATGAATTTTCGTACTTTGAAACATCAAAAAATTGAGTTTTGGGCGAAAATCAAAAAATTACGTCAAGCCCAAAAAATGGCCTGGAGACACCACCCAGGCGGACTTTCATGCAAAAAATCAGCCAATTTCGTTAAAAAACCAGTGATTTATGAATTTTCGTGCTTTGAAACATCAAAAAGTTGAGTTTTGGGCGAAAATCGAAAAATTACGTCAAGCCCAAAAAATGGCCTGGAGATACCACCCAGGCGGACTTTCATGCAAAAAATCAGCCAATTTGGTTGAACAAGGAAATATCGGCTATCGCCAATAGATGCGCGGCCATCTTGACACTTAACAGGGTTTGTTTCAGTTCGTTTTAACGAATGAATGTTTACTTTGGATGAACCGGGAATGAGTGCAGTGACAAAATAAAGCACTGCACAGAATTGTAGTATAAAAATGGCAGCTAGAGATTCGTTTCACAGTTTGGAGGAAATTTAGGTAAGGAATGCTTTCTTTGAACCACGAATCATATCCCCAGGAATTTTGTTCAAGGACGAAATGCATCTTAAGCCATTGCATGTGGAGGTTGATCATGGTTGACCATTGCATGGTTTCAGTTTACCACAGCAACTAAAATTTAATTGGTTTAAAACAAAAGGAATTTTAGGTCTCGCTTTGGTTTCTGAGGCTTTTAAACCTAAAAATAATACTTTTTAATAATTAATACAAGTAAAATTCACATTTTCGAAACATTTTCGAATTTCAGGGCTCTAATTTTTGAGGTTTTTTGACCATAAATCCAGAACAAGTCAAAATTTTGCCGATCCAAAAAAAACGCCCCGAGCCAAACAAGCCCGAGCCAAAAACGCCCCGAGACTGACCTTCATGCAAAATTTCAGCCCATTTGGTTGAAAAACTGAGGAGTACGGGCTCCGGAATCACAACCTCATATATATATATATATATATATATATATATATATATATATATATATATATATATATATATATATATATATATGCGGACAGATGGACGAAAAATGGGGTAAATGTTAAAGCGGGCCTTGGCCACCCGCCGCTCCGGGCAGCCTCCGGAGCTCTGACTGCCCTGCCCTCCGCGGCAGGCGGCCTGCGGCCGCGCAAAAACCGCGGAGGCCGGGCCCCGGAAAGACACACACACACACACACACACACACACACACATACACACACACACACACACACACACACACACACACACACACACACACACACACACATGCGGACAGACGGACGCAAAAATGGGGTAACTGGTTAAGCTGGCCTTGGCCGCCCGCCGCGTCGGGCAGGGCGCCAGAGCTCCTCCGGCCTCCGGGCACGGGTGCGACGGCCCCGACGCTATGCCTAGCATGCTTCGCATGCTAGGCTACACTCCGGGGCCTCCGCACCCATGCTCTACAGCCTCCGGAGCTCTGAGTGCTCTGCCCTCCGCGGCAGGCGGCCAGCGGCTGCGCAAAAATATTTGTTGTAATGCCCAACAATTTTGCCAAGAATTTTTGAGCCTAGAAAAAATAGAAGGCTAGAAAATACAAAATAAAAATTAAAATTCTAGTTTTTTCCTATCAGCTGAAAAGAAGCAAATCTGACCTTGTCACCCCATCAACAAACCTGAACCCCGAAGTAAATCCACTAACCCATCCAATTTACCCAGGACCCAGTCCCGTCGCCGTCGCTGGGGCACATCTCTCCTGCTCCGTGCCTACGCCATTTCTGGCTAGAAGGCGGGCCTAAAGAGCTGCACCCAAAGGATCTCCCAGCTCGTTTCCGTCCATCGCCTGTCTCCTCAGCCGCCTGATGTTTCAATTCTACCATATTATTTGTAATCTCCAGAAGGGAATTAATCGTTGATCGAGCATATTGTTTTGGCTGTGAATGAGCGCGGTGTTTGGGACATGCTTTGTGTTACCCTTAGAGAATTTTTCTGCAAGTGTTTTGCGCTGTGCTTCTGCTTGCGTTGTTGAGGCCTGGTATTGAGCTGTGTGAAGAAAATAGAACGTCTAAGGACATGCAGCTTAAAGGACAAACGACCTAATTGACACCCCCTTTAATTTCGATGAATTTTTTTTCTAAGTTACGGGACATAAAAGTAAGCTTGCAAGCATATTTAGTTTTTTCATTTTAACCAAAATTTTTGAGAAAAAAAATTCCTAAGTTTCCTATGCTACAACAGGGGGGAGAGCTTCTGAGGGCAGAAAAAAAATCACAGAAAAAATCCTGGTGAGTTCCGGTAGCGGATTTTGAGATTCAAAAGTTGCATATTTACATTGGTCAACCTCTCATGCAGAAAAAACCCGATAAATGCCTGCGCATAGTTGCGCGTGGCCCAAATACTGGCAAAAATGGTTATTTTTCATGATTTTTGGAGGTTTTTTACTCAATTTCATAAGTTTTAAATTTTTTCCACATTTGGGACCCCGATTTTTGAAATCTACGCCCCAAAATTGACCCAAAATTATAAAAATAAATCTCTAGAATTGAAAAAAAAATTTCATAATTTTTTAACCCATTAAAATTGTGAAAATTTTTTTTTAGTTTTTCTGGACCTTTTTTTACCATTATGGGTCAATTTCGGGGCGTAGATTTCAAAAATCGGGGTCGCAAATGTGGAAAAAATTTAAAACTTATGAAATTGAGTAAAAAACCTCCAAAAATCACGAAAAATAACCATTTTTGCCAGTATTTGGGCCATGCGCAACTATGCGCAGGCATTTATCGGGTTTTTTCTGCATGAGAGGTTGACCAATGTAACCATGCAACTTTTGAATCTGGGAACCTTCTGAGGACCTGACCTTGATTTTTTTCTACGAATTTTTTTCTGTTTTCAGTCGGCCTCCCCCATGTTGTAGCATAGGAAACTTTAGGAATTTTTAATTCGAGAATGAAAAGCTTTCAGCCAAAACGTTATACCCTTGCAAGATTACAATGATAATAGCTATCACTGAAAATAAATTAAGTGGAATCGGTGACGGTGTCAACCCATGGTGTTTTCCCTTTAAGAAGCTCTTTAAACCCTAGTTCTTTTGAAGCACGTCAAACGCAATACATGACATAACAAGAATAAAATTATTATATAGTGGGTTATACTAACCCAAAAAGTATCTCTTATCTATATTTTACCTGCGATTGAAGTAGGGGAAATTTTTTATTTAGCTTAATTTGAATTCTACTTGCAACTGAAGTGGATGAAATTTTTTCTTAGCAAGAAAATAAGTTTTATATCTTAGAGTGTGAACTTTGTGCACTGTAAAATTATCGTCAGTCCAATGTAAAACTTGATTAATTAATGATAAGAGAGCACCTTACTTTAATGGCAATCGATTTGGTAAAAATTTAGTTGGCTCCCATATTTTTTGCAGAATTTATCCATTAGTTGAAATATAATTTTTCTCAAGTTCAAAATATGTACATAGAATTAGACCAAGGCATATTTTTATAACCAATTGCAATTAATTGCAATGGAGATAGGTAGCAGAGACAGTTAAAATTTTTTTGATATGAATAATTTTTTATACATTTTACTTTTTTTCAGGAGCTCAGATTTTATATATATATATTAGTATTTTGGCCAGGTGCTCTCTTATCATTAATTAATGAAATTTTACATTGGACTGATGCTAATTCTACAGTGACAAAATCTTCACACTCTTAGATATAAAACTTATTTTCTTGCTAAGTAAAGTTTCATCCACTTCAAACTGCAAGCAGAATTCAAAATTAAGCTAAATAAAAAATTTCCCCCTACTTCAATCGCAGGTAAAATATAGATAAAAGAGCAATACTTTTTGGGTTAGTATAACCCACTATATAATAATTTCATCCACTTCATA
Source organism: Ptycholaimellus sp. GST1_10 (assembly GCA_030248095.1). Taxonomy (NCBI): domain Eukaryota; kingdom Metazoa; phylum Nematoda; class Chromadorea; order Chromadorida; family Chromadoridae; genus Ptycholaimellus; species Ptycholaimellus sp. GST1_10. The sequence goes on from JASANA010009985.1 coordinate 19,630, forward strand.
CAGGGGCAAGGCCCCTATGCATGGAGACGAAGATGGGGTTGGTGATCAGCTGCTTGTTCACCACGGCCAGGTGGAAGCCCATGAAAAACATACCATAATCTACATCCAAAATTACCTATATGATGCTATTTGTAGGCACAACAACCCTTTAGAATGCCTCAAGACGAAGTTGGTGATGACCTGCTTGTTCACCACGGCCTCGGTGGAAGCCCATGAAGACCAGATAGAAGTAAACTGGCGCCACAATCGTATTCTACGAGCAAAGTTACCTATATGGTGCTGTTTTTTAGACCAAAAACCATTTACAATGCCTCAAGATGAAGTTGGTGATGACCTGCTTGTTCAACATGGCCTAGTGGAAGCTCATGAAGACCAGATAGAAGGAAGCGGGCGCCAAAATCGTATTCTACGTGCAAAGTTACCTATATGGTGCTGTTTTTAGACCAAAAACCATTTACAATTCCTCAAAATGAAGTTGATGATGACCTGCTTGTTCACCACGTCCTCGTGCAAGCCCAAGGAGACCAAGTAGAAGCAAACGGGTGCCACCATCGTAATCTACGTTCAAAATTACCTATATGGCGCTGTTATTTTGGCGAAAAACCCTGTAAAAAGCATAAATATAGAGCTGGAATTGAAAAACATGCAAAAAACCCCCAAAAAACTGAATTTTTACCCAAAAAGTTGATGTTTCGACCTAAAAAACGCGGAAAATCCAGAAACTAGGGGTGCCATGACACTCAGCGGCATCGATTTACCCTAGAACCGTTGAGATCCACACCCCAGATGTTGCCCAAGTGTCTGCAACACTTGCTGGACGGTCGGACAGTCGGTCGGTTGGTGTGTGCCCGGACACCGGACATTTTTTTTAAAAAGTTTTTTGGAAATAACTTTTCTAATAAGGCTCTAAAAAATTTTTGTCTAAAGAGGACCCCCCACAATTCGACCACGGCACGTCGATTGAGCCTATTTGCAGCGTTCTCCGACGTCTGTGTGACGAGCTACAGCCTGCCAAACTTTCGGCCAAATTTTGTCCTGAGCGTCAGTGGGATTACTGTGAGCCTGGGCCCAGGCGACGGGGCTGTGTGAGTAAATCAGATGAACCAACGGAGCGGATAGATGGAGCCTGCAGCCAGCGTGTGCAAGCACGTATGGGGCTGGAAGAGTGTGTAGGACGGGCGCTGTGGAAGGTTGCTGCCGGGAAGTGTCTTCGGAGGCTGCGGGGAGGGGCTGAAGAGTGGAAGTAAGCCCCCGTCCTTTGTGGTGAAGCCTTTCTGCCCCCGGGAAACCAGGCGTGCGCGTGTGGTTGGGTGCTCTGCTGCAGGAGGCAGCCCGCGATGAGTAGCAGTCAACAAGGCCTCAGCGACCTACATCACTCTGGAGCAGGGAGTACCAGGGCGTCTAGAGAGATGTCGCAACCTGCTCCCCTGGAATCGACAAGTGCAAAGTGGGCCTCTGACTGGTGTGTTATGCCCGCTCTCCTTTGGTTTAGTCTCGGAAAGTGGGAGAAGGGGCTGGCGGGGTGTGAGTTGCAGCGGCGGAAAGCGGGAAGTGGGAGACTTCATCCGCCCGGCTGTCTAGACACCCGCCTACGTCATGGGCCTCTGGCTGCGAGCGCTATGCCCGCCCCCCTTTGGTCTCCCTCAATATCTACCCCAGCGCAAGCCCTGCCCTGCCCCTCTCTGAGTGCAGGGGGGAGGGAGGAGAGACGAGGCGCTGCGTGGTGCGTTTATGTATGCCTGGAGTGTGGGGAGAGCGGCATGAGCAAGGAGCTGGGCGGCAGTGACTGCGCCATGGACTTCAGCTGCCTCTGCCACCGGATGGAAGCCGGACGCCGCACAGAAGAACTCCCCACCCTTTCCAATCCCATGCCTTTTAACTTTCGGTTTTTTTCTGTAGATAGACAGTTGCGGAATTTTTCTCTCTGCCCCCAAGGACTCCTCCTATTCTGTAAATAGGGTGTTATAGGAGTAGGGAATTGGGTGTGAGTGAGAAAATGGATCTCAGGCCTTTCATGTATTTTAGGGTGTACAGTGGTTTCTGGTTCTAAGGCATGGTGATGTGGTGATGTGGTGATTGGTGAATTGGTGATTGCTTCCCAATCAGCTGGGGGAGTGTCCTGAGCGTCAGTGGGATTACTGTGAGCCTGGGCCCAGGTGACGGGGCTGTGTGAGTAAATCAGATGAACCAACGGAGCGGATACTTCAATCGCAGGTAAAATATAGATAAGAGATACTTTTTGGGTTAGTATAACCCACTATATAATAATTTCATCCACTTCATACAGGGGCAAGGCCCCTATGCATGGAGACGAAGATGGGGTTGGTGATCAGCTGCTTGTTCACCATGGCCAGGTGGAAGCCCATGAAAAACATACCATAATCTACATCCAAAATTACCTATATGATGCTATTTGTAGGCACAACAACCCTTTAGAATGCCTCAAGACGAAGTTGGTGATGACCTGCTTGTTCACCACGGCCTGGTGGAAGCCCATGAAGACCAGATAGAAGTAAACTGGCGCCACAATCGTATTCTACGAGCAAAGTTACCTATATGGTGCTGTTTTTTAGACCAAAAACCATTTACAATGCCTCAAGATGAAGTTGGTGATGACCTGCTTGTTCAACATGGCCTAGTGGAAGCTCATGAAGACCAGATAGAAGGAAGCGGGCGCCAAAATCGTATTCTACGTGCAAAGTTACCTATATGGTGCTGTTTTTAGACCAAAAACCATTTACAATTCCTCAAAATGAAGTTGATGATGACCTGCTTGTTCACCACGTCCTCGTGCAAGCCCAAGGAGACCAAGTAGAAGCAAACGGGTGCCACCATCGTAATCTACGTTCAAAATTACCTATATGGCGCTGTTATTTTGGCGAAAAACCCTGTAAAAAGCATAAATATAGAGCTGGAATTGAAAAACATGCAAAAAACCCCCAAAAAACTGAATTTTTACCCAAAAAGTTGATGTTTCGACCTAAAAAACGCGGAAAATCCAGAAACTAGGGGTGCCATGACACTCAGCGGCATCGATTTACCCTAGAACCGTTGAGATCCACACCCCAGATGTTGCCCAAGTGTCTGCAACACTTGCTGGACGGTCGGACAGTCGGTCGGTCGGTGTGTGCCCGGACACCGGACATTTTTTTTAAAAAGTTTTTTGGAAATAACTTTTCTAATAAGGCTCTAAAAAATTTTTGTCTAAAGAGGACCCCCCACAATTCGACCACGGCGCGTCGATTGAGCCTATTTGCAGCGTTCTCCGACGTCTGTGTGACGAGCTACAGCCTGCCAAACTTTGGGAAAGCTGCAATTGGTTGTGTTACTCGATAAGAGGGGCTTGGCGCTACCGCTCCGCTAACGCTCCGCTCGCGCAAGCCCAATGCTACAGCATGAAAAGCTTATGAATTTTCGATCATCAAAAAGAAAAAGACAAGGATTAACACACAATCGTGATTTATTTTGAATTGAATCGAACATAAATTTTAACATGTTCATTTCATTGGGTTTGTCCATCTAAAAACTCCACTGGTCATTCATAAGCAGGCGGCAATTTATGGCAGAAACCCTTTCTCAGCAGTGTATTCTATTTCTTGTTTATCATCGATTTTTGCTTAATTTTTGAACAATATTTAAAGTTCAATTTTTAAATAAAATTTTTAGATTAATTTTGAACTTAAGTATTTTTAGGCCTCAAAAAGATTAAATGAATGCCCCAATTGAAGCATGATTCGCAATAAAGATTGATAATATTGCAAATGCCTACAAACTTAATTTTACTTTGCTAGTTTCAATTTGATTTTGATATTGATAATTTTCTAAAATTTAAGTTTATTCTAAAAAATCAACAAATTTTTTCTATTATATTTTATGCCATTTCATTGAATTTTTACTTTATTTCCTGTTATTTTCTTTTTTATTACCTTTTCTAAAGTTTTTGTGCTTTTTGTGCCAAAATTGCCGCCTGCTTATGAATGACCAGTGGAGTTTTTAGATGGACAAACCCAATGAAATGAACATGTTAAAATTTATGTTCGATTCAATTCAAAATAAATCACGATTGTGTGTTAATCCTTGTCTTTTTCTTTTTGATGATCAAAAATTCATTAGCTTTTCATGCTGTAGCATTTTATTCTTGTCTATATCTTGTTCATGTGGAAGACATTTTTTAATTTCCCACATGAACAAGGCTAGGAGTTCGCCTAATGAACAAGGCTTCATGAAAATGGTGATTTACATTGAGGCACCTTACGATTTGGCTGGCCAATAGTACCGTACCAATAATGACCTGAGCATCAATTTAAAAACTGAGGAGCACTAAACAAACGGAATATGTAAAACTGCGCAGTTTCACAAAAATGAAACATTAGAAAATGGGTAGAGCACAAAATCGAACAAAATAGCTCTCAAAAACGTGAATTGATTGGGAAATTTCACCATGTAACCTATGACAAAAATAGCACCATTAGAAAGCTGAAACAATTTGCTCAAACACGTAATTCTTAGATATTTAAAATTCGCTTTTGTTCGAAAATGAGAACACTTCAAATTTAGAGATATCATTTTTCATGCCATTTTTTGCAGGTTTTTTCAAAATTTCTAAAATACCAGGGCCAAAATCAAGATTTCACGATTTTTCTCATCGAGATCTCACTTAGAGTTTTCGATTGATATATATATGTCCTAGGTTTCAACCAATACCCAAGGAGCTCAAACTCGGGACATGAAAGTCCAAAAAACTCGATCACCCATTCATAACTAGGGCGCTGTCGCGCCCTAGGAAAACCATCGCAAAATTCTCTGGCAGCTTAGTCATTTATGCCTGCCTGTGGCAATTGCATTCCTCCCCGGCATTCTGATGTTTCATTGTCTCCATATTCCAATGTCACTGATTCCAATGTCTCGACCTCAATATACGGTGGCAGAAATCAAAAAATGCCCTCAATTAAAGTGTTAATTTTGGAACGTCGGGTGGAAAACGTACGGGAGGGCGGTTTGTAGGTAGCGGTAAGTAGCCAAAAAGAGTACCACACTTTAGTAAAATCACACGTCTAAATATAGGTAGGTAAATTCTCAAGAACTTCAATTCCCAGTAATACCTAACCTGGTACCTCACAATAGGATTCAATACATGATTTTCAAATATATATCGCTTCACAAAGCTTTCTAGTTCTCCGTAAACTAGAGATCCTTTAGATCCCAAACTAGTAGATTTAATTTTCTTCTGAACTCTCTGTCTTCGGGTAGGCCAGTTCATAAAGCTTTGGGAGGGAAATGGGCAATTTTTTACTATTGGTACATTCACCAACTGGTCATGTTTGAGTCCAGCTTTATTAAGGCTTTGCAAGCGAAGCCTACGCAGTTTCCAGTCTGGTTAGCATTCAGATTTCAGGCTTCGCAAGCGAAGCCTACGCAATTGCCACTATACATATCCGTTTAACTAAGCCTAAGCCTTCTTAGAGTCAGTATATCTAAGCCTGATTTGTACCCCAGAATAAATATACGAATAGTAGCAAATGGCCAGGAAATGCTTCACCCAATCTCTTTGATATCCGATATTGGAATCTTTAATTTTCCCCCTATCCCCATTGTTTCTGGGCAGGACAATGCTTCATCAAGCTTCAACTAGGATAATGCTTTGTCCCAATCTTTTAGGTCCCATTATAGAATCTTTAATTTTCCACCTAACTTCTTGGTCTAGGGGTAGGACAATAATGCTTCACCAAGCAGCCAGAACGATCTAGACTCAATTAATCCACCTGGACAAAGCTTCATTAGACTCACCTTCTCTGCCAGTGTCAGTGAGTGACTTTTGTCCTTCCTTTCTTCATTTCGACACAAAAGGAAGAAAGCCCTTTTTATAACAGCCCTATAAAAGAGCCCAAAATATCCACCAACTCTCACAGAGCAATCTTAAAGCAAAGCCACCTCGATTCCATCCGGTTGAAAAATGCTGCGCTTCTGCTTCTCCTCTCCGCCGGCATGCTTTGCCAAGTCTGGGCCAAGGTCGCCAACCCTAGTGAGCTTTTGTTTGCTTATTTAAAATTTCGATCATAATTTATCCAAAAACATTTTAAGAATAACTTTAATCTTAATTTTTAATTATTTGTTTCTTTTCCAACTTGATAACTTTTTCAAAAAAAGCAGCCATTTAAGTGGCGAGTTTTAAGGATTACAATCAAGTTTTTGAACAAGAACTTTCATTGGCCAGTTTCAGCAAATTTCTAGAATCCATGACTTTTAGTTTATTTGGCTAAATGATCATTTCAGCGATACCCAGGGTTCTGGGCTGGCTGGGTCCGTCGCAGCGGTCTGATGGAGCCCAGCCACTTTCTGAAGAGCGCAAGGCCCAGCTCAAGGAGATGATCAAATCGGTTTAAACCATCTTTTTCGTCCTAGAGGAGATTGTGATGGATTGAAAACCACGAGATTAACCAGTATTTTATTTTATATTGATTTCTATGTACTAGCTTCTATCATTTCAAGGTTTGAAGTATTCTCTTTGAATTTTCAAATATGACAAAGGCAACAAATTGAGATTAAAATCGCTTAGAGTGATGATTAGAGGTGGTTTTCAGGTGGGCGGGATCACTTTCGGCTCGATCCTCAGCACTCGCAGTCTCCGACCCTAGTTTCAGAGGTTCAACGGAAGAACTCTTACGTCTAGTGATAACATCAACTATAACATCTATACCGTGTTCGTCATGCTACTAGTTAGTCTATACCGCAATATAGGGCGTAGCCACACAAAACTAAAGGCTCTTGTCCTTTGACTGTGGCAGTACCTACTATCTTACCCGAGCCTTAAACATCAAGAGCTGGAGGAGAACGAGGGAGGGTACACTGCCAACAGCTCAAAAGACTAGCCTTTGTGGTGGTAGCGCCTTATGCGTATAGACTAACTATAGCACTACGAATATGTATAGAATAGCTATAGCTTGTTATAAAATAGAGTCTTTGTGAACCTCTGAATAAAAATCGGAGACGTAGGGAGGAAAGACCCCGCCCCACCTGAAATTATTATCAAATTGATGAAAAAAAGCCTTTTTACCTTTGTCTTATTGAAATTTAATAAGTAACCAAACCTCGAAAATCTACAGAGCTAGTACAGAAGAAATGATATAAAAATAAACATACTCACAATCTCCTTGAGGACGAAAAAGAGTGGTTTCCGATCCACCCATCTCCTCTGGCTGGGTCCGTCGCAGCGGTCTGATGGAGCCCAGCCACTTTCTGAAGAGCGCAAGGCCCGAGCTCAAGGAGATGATCAAATCGGTTTAAACTATCTTTTTCCGTCCTAGAGGAGATTGTGATGGATTGAAAACCACTAGATTAACCAGTATTTTTATTTTATATTGATTTCTATGTACTAGCTTCTATCATTTCAAGGTTTGAAGTATTCTTTCTTTTGAATTTTCAAAATATGAAAAAGGCAACAATTTGAGATTAATATCTCTTAGAGTGATGATTAGAGGTGGTTTTCAGGTGGGCGGGATCACTTTCGGCTCGATCCTCAGCACTCGCAGTCTCCGACCCTAGTTTCAGAGGTTCAACGAAGAAAACTACTACGTCTAGTGATAACATCAACTATAACATCTATACCGTGTTCGTCATGCTACTAGTTAGTCTATACCGCAATATAGGGCGTAGCCAACACAAAAACTAAAAGGCTCGTCCTTTGACTGTGGCAGTACCTACTATTTAGTCCTTACCGAGTTGAGCACTTTAAAACATCAATGAGCTTGGTATAGACTAACTAGTAGGTACTGCCACTAACTACGCCACTTGTGTTGGCTACGCCCTATATTGCAGTATAGACTAACTAGTAGCATGACGAACACGGTTTAGACTAACTATGTTTGTAAAAAAAAGTAGGTATTTAATCATCTACATGAAAATTCCATGAGTTTAAACTTCGAGATATGTAAAGAGAAGTATGTTAAGGCAATAAAAAAATTTTCAATATATATGCATTGGGGGGGTGTATATCTTGGGGGGGGGGGGTGTGTAATTCATGGGGGGGGGTGTAAGTTTGGGGGGGGGGGTGTAATTCATGAGGGGGTTATTGGAGTAGGTGTCAAGACAGTTCATCTCGCGACGGTTCATCTCTGCGACGGTTCATCTCCCCAGGCAAAAGTACGACGGTTCATCTCGCAACAGTTCATCTCGCGACGGTTCATCTCTACGACGTTTCATCTCTGCGACAGTTCATCTCCACTGGGCAAAGTACGACGTTTCATCTCCAAAGAGCAAAGTACGACGTTTCATCTCCACAGAACAAAGTACGACGTTTCATCTCCACAGAGCATGGAAGGATATTATCAGAATATGTTTTTTATTGCAAGATTCACAACACAACTATAAACCATTGATCTAATGCACTAGACACTCAAAATTTCGAGCAAAATCAAAAATTGAAATCTTATCCATAATTTAAAATTTAAAATGATGATAGTTGAAAAGTTTTTAATTCGGAATATCTTCAAGCCTATTAAATCAATAAAGGGCAGTTTGCGAGAGCTTTAAGAAAGTTTATTTCAAATTGAAAAATTGATGGCATATGTAAGTTATTTCAAAAAATGACCATTTTTTGAACAGCCACTTGGTGAATGGCCTCTGAGTGACCTTTAAATTTATTGCCAATTATTTATCAGAATCCTAACTCGATTATACATCAAGTGCAAAATTTTTTTCAATTGACTTCTCAAAAATCAGTTTGTCGTTTTTTTACAAATTTTGTTTTGTTTTGTTAAAATTTATTAAATTATCATG
>JASANA010009986.1:0-16476 GCA_030248095.1 Ptycholaimellus sp. GST1_10
ACCTTGTGCTCGTTGAGTCGGAGTGTGTAGACGCCGTCGGGTGTCCCCCATTTGTGAAGGTCGTAGCAGGTGAAGCAGAGATAGCCAAGGCTGGCATACAGGGCAGAAGGGGCTTCGTATTCACAAAAGCTCAGGGCTGGCGTACCTTAGAAGCATATCAAACCTGCAGATATGAGTTGCTGCTCTCAATGGCGACAGAGGAGTTGGAAACTGTTGAATGATGGTGTAGCCTTGCTCACAGAGGACGTTGACCTTGTGCTCGTTGAGTTGCAGTGTGTACACGCCGTCGGGTGTCCCCCATTTGTGAAGGTCGTAGCAGGTGAAGCAGACAGAGCCAAGGCTGGCATTCAGGGCAGAAGGGGCTTCGGATTCACAAAAGCTCAGGGCTGGCGTACCTTAGAAGCACACTCAACTGGAGATATGAGTTGCTGCTCTTAATGGCGACAGAGGAGTCGGAAACTGTTGAATGATGGTGTAGCCTTGCTCACAGAGGACGTTGACCTTGTGCTCGTTGAGTCGGAGTGTGTAGACGCCGTCGGGTGTCCCCATTTGTGAAGGTCGTAGCAGGTGAAGCGGCAGAGCCAAGGCTGGCATTCAGGGCATAAGGGGCTTCGGGTCACAAAAGCTCAGGGCTGGCGTACCTTAGAAGCATATCTAACCTGCAGATATGAGTTGCTGCTCTTAATGGCGACAGAGGAGTCAGAAACTGTTGAATGATGGTGTAGCCTTGCTCACAGAGGACGTTGACCTTGTGCTCGTTGAGTCGGAGTGTGTAGACGCTGTTGGGTGTCCCCCATTTGTGAAGGTCGTAGCAGGGTGAAGCAGACAGAGCCAAGGCTGGCATTCAGGGCAGAAGGGGCTTCGGATTCACAAAAGCTCAGGGCTGGCGTACCTTAGAAGCATATCTAACCTGCAGATATGAGTTGCTGCTCTCAATGGCGACAGAGGAGTTGGAAACTGTTGAATGATGGTGTAGCCTTGCTCACAGAGGACGTTGACCTTGTGCTTGTTGAGTCGGAGCGCGCAGACGCCGTCGGGAGGCCTTGCATTTGTGAAGGTCGTAGCAGGTGAAGCAGACAGAGCCAAGGCTGGCATTCAGCGCAGAAGGGGCTTCATCACAAAAGCTCAGGGCTGGCGTACCTTAGAAGCATATCTAACCTGCAGATATGAGTTGCTGCTCTTAATGGCGACAGAGGAGTCGGAAACTGTTGATGATGGAGGTCTGGCCAGAGGACGTTGACCTTGTGCTCGTTGAGTCGGTGGCCAGAACGGTGTCGGGTGTCCCCCATTTGTGAAGGTCGTAGCAGGTGAAGCAGACAGGAAGCCAAGGCTGGCATTCAGGGCAGAAGGGGCTTCGGATTCACAAAAGCTCAGGGCTGGCGTACCTTAGAAGCATATCTAACCTGCAGATATGAGTTGCTGCTCTTAGTGGCGACAGAGGAGTCGGAAACTGTTGAATGATGGTGTAGCCTTGCTCACAGAGGACGTTGACCTTGTGCTCGTTGAGTCGGAGTGTGTAGACGCCGTCGGGTGTCCCCCATTTGTGAAGGTCGTAGCAGGTGAAGCAGACAGAGCCAAGGCTGGCATTCAGGGCATAAGGGGCTTCGGATTCACAAAAGCTCAGGGCTGGCGTACCTTAGAAGCATATCTAACCTGCAGATATGAGTTGCTGCTCTTAATGGCGACAGAGGAGTCGGAAACTGTTGAATGATGGTGTAGCATTGCTCTCAGAGGACGTTGACCTTGTGCTCGTTGAGTCGGAGTTTGTAGACGCCGTCGGGTGTCCCCCCATTTGTGAAGGTCGTAGCAGGTGAAGCAGACAGAGCCAAGGCTGGCATTCAGGGCAGAAGGGGCTTCGGATTTCACAAAAGCTGAGGGCTGGCGTACCTTAGAAGCATATCTCATCTGCAGATATGAGTTGCTGCTCTTAATGGCGACAGAGGAGTCGGAAACTGTTGAATGATGGTGTAGCCTTGCTCACAGAGGACGTTGACCTTGTGCTCGTTGAGTCGGAGTGTGTAGACGCCGTCGGGTGTCCTCGCCATTTGTGAAGGTCGTAGCAGGTGAAGCAGACAGAGCCAAGGCTGGCATTCAGCGCAGAAGGGGCTTCGGATTCACAAAAGCTCAGGGCTGGCGTACCTTAGAAGCATATCTAACCTGCAGATATGAGTTGCTGCTCTTAATGGCGACAGAGGAGTCGGAAAATGTTGAATGATGGTGTAGCCTTGCTCACAGAGGACGTTGACCTTGTGCTCGTTGAGTCGGAGTGTGTAGACGCCGTCGGGTGTCCCCCATTTGTGAAGGTCGTAGCAGGTGAAGCAGACAGAGCCAAGGCTGGCATTCAGGGCAGAATGTGCTTCGGATTCACGATAGCTCAGGGCTCGCGTACCTTAGAAGCATATCTAACCTGCAGATATGAGTTGCTGCTCTTAATGGCGACAGAGGAGTCGGAAACTGTTTTATGATGGTGTAGAGTTGCTCTCAGATGAGGTGGACCTTGTGCTCGTTGAGTCGGAGTGTGTAGACGCCGTCGGGTGTCCCCCATTTGTGAAGGTCGTAGCAGGTGAAGCAGACAGAGCCAAGGCTGGCATTCAGGGCATAAGGGGCTTCGGATTCCACAAAAGCTCAGGGCTGGCGTACCTTAGAAGCATATCTAACCTGCAGATATGAGTTGCTGCTCCCAATGGCGACAGAGGGAGTTGGAAACTGTTGAATGATGGTGTAGCCTTGCTCACAGAGGACGTTGACCTTGTGCTCGTTAATCGGAGTGTGTAGACGCCGTCGGGTGTCCCCCATTTGTGAAGGTCGTAGCAGGTGAAGCAGACAGAGCCAAGGCTGGCATTCAGGGCAGAAGGGGCTTCGGATTCACAAAAGCTCAGGGCTGGCGTACCTTAGAAGCATATCTAACCTGCAGATATGAGTTGCTGCTCTTAATGGCGACAGAGGAGTCGGAAACTGTTGAATGATGGTGTAGCCTTGCTCACAGAGGACGTTGACCTTGTGCTCGTTGAGTCGGAGTGTGTAGACGCCGTCGGGTGTCCCCCATTTGTGAAGGTCGTAGCAGGTGAAGCAGACAGAGCCAAGGCTGGCATTCAGGGCATAAGGGGCTTCGGATTCACAAAAGCTCAGGGCTGGCGTACCTTAGAAGCATATCTAACCTGCAGATATGAGTTGCTGCTCTCAATGGCGACAGAGGAGTTGGAAACTGTTGAATGATGGTGTAGCCTTGCTCACAGAGGACGTTGACCTTGTGCTCGTTAATCGGAGTGTGTAGACGCCGTCGGGTGTCCCCCATTTGTGAAGGTCGTAGCAGGTGAAGCAGACAGAGCCAAGGCTGGCATTCAGGGCAGAAGGGGCTTCGGATTCACAAAAGCTCAGGGCTGGCGTACCTTAGAAGCATATCTAACCTGCAGATATGAGTTGCTGCTCTTAATGGCGACAGAGGAGTCGGAAACTGTTGAATGATGGTGTAGCCTTGCTCACAGAGGACGTTGACCTTGTGCTCGTTGAGTCGGAGTGTGTAGACGCCGTCGGGTGTCCCCCATTTGTGAAGGTCGTAGCAGGTGAAGCAGACAGAGCCAAGGCTGGCATTCAGGGCATAAGGGGCTTCGGATTCACAAAAGCTCAGGGCTGGCGTACCTTAGAAGCATATCTAACCTGCAGATATGAGTTGCTGCTCTTAATGGCGACAGAGGAGTCGGAAACTGTTGAATGATGGTGTAGCCTTGCTCACAGAGGACGTTGACCTTGTGCTCGTTGAGTCGGAGTGTGTAGACGCCGTCGGGTGTCCCCCATTTGTGAAGGTCGTAGCAGGTGAAGCAGACAGAGCCAAGGCTGGCATTCAGGGCATAAGGGGCTTCGGATTCACAAAAGCTCAGGGCTGGCGTACCTTAGAAGCATATCTAACCTGCAGATATGAGTTGCTGCTCTTAATGGCGACAGAGGAGTCGGAAACTGTTGAATGATGGTGTAGCCTTGCTCACAGAGGACGTTGACCTTGTGCTCGTTGAGTCGGAGTGTGTAGACGCCGTCGGGTGTCCCCCATTTGTGAAGGTCGTAGCAGGTGAAGCAGACAGAGCCAAGGCTGGCATTCAGGGCAGAAGGGGCTTCGGATTCACAAAAGCTCAGGGCTGGCGTACCTTAGAAGCATATCTAACCTGCAGATATGAGTTGCTGCTCTTAATGGCGACAGAGGAGTCGGAAACTGTTGAATGATGGTGTAGCCTTGCTCACAGAGGACGTTGACCTTGTGCTCGTTGAGTCGGAGTGTGTAGACGCCGTCGGGTGTCCCCCATTTGTGAAGGTCGTAGCAGGTGAAGCAGACAGAGCCAAGGCTGGCATTCAGGGCAGAAGGGGCTTCGGATTCACAAAAGCTCAGGGCTGGCGTACCTTAGAAGCATTGGCCTGGCGCGAGGGAGCAAAGCGACCGTCAGCGCCCAGGCCCTCTTTTCGACCCAGGTGTATGTTTTGAGGGTTAATGCTAGATCTTGAAATTGATAAGGCTCCTGCTCCTCACAGAAGAATCCAATCGCTCTGATTCTTTTTGCATTGGAAAGGGCATCCTCGAATTAGCCTACACTCGCGAGAAACTGCCGAAAAGTTCACAATTTGGTATAGAAAAATGAAAAACAAAGTGCCGTCCGAACTCCTGCTGCCCTGCTGCCCTGCTGCCCTGCTGCCCTGCTGCTGCTGCTTCGCATCTGCTAATGAACGAGAGTAGGTATTCAATTTATCCCCCCACCCCCCCCTCTCCGGTCCTTGGGCTTCAGGTATTCATTTAAAGTCATAGCCCTTCAATTGACCAGTCTATCATAGGCACCAGTGGTGTAGTGGTGTAAGTGGGCTGGTGGCTGGTTGAATCTGGCAGGTTCGAATCCTTCTCGTGAATAAAGTTTATTTTTTGTATATTTGAAGTTGAGGAAATAGCTGGTACCATCGGCAAGCCAAAAGTAAAGATCTTTTCTCCTGAAAATCGATTCCCTCGAGTGTAAAGGAAAGAATATATCAAATTTAATTTTTTTTTGCACGATTTTTAACTTTCCAAAATCGTTTTTTTAGCTAAATGGTGTCTTATTCGTTTAAGCAAAAAAATAAAAACAACAATTAGAAGAAAAAAAATTGATGCAAGTCTTTTTTATGTTTAAAGTTGAGGAAATAAATGGTACCATCGGCAAGCCGAAAGTAAGCTCTTTTCTCCCAAAAAACAAATGCCCCGAGTGTAAAGTCAAGGAAATTTCCCTACTACGAGTGGAATCTGCTGTGTCACCTGTATTTTGTTTGAGCGCGCCTGAAAAGAGCTCTTGAACTGCGCGCGAAAACAAAATGCAGATGCCCCACAAGCAGATTCCTCTCGTAGTAGGGAAATTTCCTTGACTTTACACTCGGGGCATTTGTTTTTTGGGAGAAAAGAGCTTACTTTCGGCTTGCCGATGGTACCATTTATATCTAACCTGCAGATATGAGTTGCTGCTCTCAATGGCGACAGAGGAGTTGGAAACTGTTGAATGATGGTGTAGCCTTGCTCACAGAGGACGTTGACCTTGTGCTCGTTGAGTCGGAGTGTGTAGACGCCGTCGGGTGTCCCCCATTTGTGAAGGTCGTAGCAGGTGAAGCAGACAGAGCCAAGGCTGGCATTCAGGGCAGAAGGGGCTTCGGATTCACAAAAGCTCAGGGCTGGCGTACCTTAGAAGCATATCTAACCTGCAGATATGAGTTGCTGCTCTTAATGGCGACAGAGGAGTCGGAAACTGTTGAATGATGGTGTAGCCTTGCTCACAGAGGACGTTGACCTTGTGCTCGTTGAGTCGGAGTGTGTAGACGCCGTCGGGTGTCCCCCATTTGTGAAGGTCGTAGCAGGTGAAGCAGACAGAGCCAAGGCTGGCATTCAGGGCATAAGGGGCTTCGGATTCACAAAAGCTCAGGGCTGGCGTACCTTAGAAGCATATCTAACCTGCAGATATGAGTTGCTGCTCTTAATGGCGACAGAGGAGTCGGAAACTGTTGAATGATGGTGTAGCCTTGCTCACAGAGGACGTTGACCTTGTGCTCGTTGAGTCGGAGTGTGTAGACGCCATCGGGTGTCCCCCATTTGTGAAGGTCGTAGCAGGTGAAGCAGACAGAGCCAAGGCTGGCATTCAGGGCAGAAGGGGCTTCGGATTCACAAAAGCTCAGGGCTGGCGTACCTTAGAAGCATATCTAACCTGCAGATATGAGTTGCTGCTCTTAATGGCGACAGAGGAGTCGGAAACTGTTGAATGATGGTGTAGCCTTGCTCACAGAGGACGTTGACCTTGTGCTCGTTGAGTCGGAGTGTGTAGACGCCGTCGGGTGTCCCCCATTTGTGAAGGTCGTAGCAGGTGAAGCAGACAGAGCCAAGGCTGGCATTCAGGGCAGAAGGGGCTTCGGATTCACAAAAGCTCAGGGCTGGCGTACCTTAGAAGCATATCTAACCTGCAGATATGAGTTGCTGCTCTCAATGGCGACAGAGGAGTTGGAAACTGTTGAATGATGGTGTAGCCTTGCTCACAGAGGACGTTGACCTTGTGCTCGTTGAGTCGGAGTGTGTAGACGCCGTCGGGTGTCCCCCATTTGTGAAGGTCGTAGCAGGTGAAGCAGACAGAGCCAAGGCTGGCATTCAGGGCAGAAGGGGCTTCGGATTCACAAAAGCTCAGGGCTGGCGTACCTCAGAAGCATATCTAACCTGCAGATATGAGTTGCTGCTCTTAATGGCGCCAGAGGAGTCGGAAACTGTTGAATGATGGTGTAGCCTTGCTCACAGAGGACGTTGACCTTGTGCTCGTTGAGTCGGAGTGTGTAGACGCCGTCGGGTGTCCCCCATTAGTGAAGGTCGTAGCAGGTGAAGCAGACAGAGCCAAGGCTGGCATTCAGGGCATAAGGGGCTTCGGATTCACAAAAGCTCAGGGCTGGCGTACCTTAGAAGCATATCTAACCTGCAGATATGAGTTGCTGCTCTTAATGGCGACAGAGGAGTCGGAAACTGTTGAATGATGGTGTAGCCTTGCTCACAGAGGACGTTGACCTTGTGCTCGTTGAGTCGGAGTGTGTAGACGCCGTCGGGTGTCCCCATTTGTGAAGGTCGTAGCAGGTGAAGCAGACAGAGCCAAGGCTGGCATTCAGGGCAGAAGGGGCTTCGGATTCACAAAAGCTCAGGGCTGGCGTACCTTAGAAGCATATCTAACCTGCAGATATGAGTTGCTGCTCTTAATGGCGACAGAGGAGTCGGAAACTGTTGAATGATGGTGTAGCCTTGCTCACAGAGGACGTTGACCTTGTGCTCGTTGAGTCGGAGTGTGTAGACGCCGTCGGGTGTCCCCCATTTGTGAAGGTCGTAGCAGGTGAAGCAGACAGAGCCAAGGCTGGCATTCAGGGCAGAAGGGGCTTCGGATTCACAAAAGCTCAGGGCTGGCGTACCTTAGAAGCATATCTAACCTGCAGATATGAGTTGCTGCTCTCAATGGCGACAGAGGAGTTGGAAACTGTTGAATGATGGTGTAGCCTTGCTCACAGAGGACGTTGACCTTGTGCTCGTTGAGTCGGAGTGTGTAGACGCCGTCGGGTGTCCCCCATTTGTGAAGGTCGTAGCAGGTGAAGCAGACAGAGCCAAGGCTGGCATTCAGCGCAGAAGGGGCTTCGGATTCACAAAAGCTCAGGGCTGGCGTACCTTAGAAGCATATCTAACCTGCAGATATGAGTTGCTGCTCTTAATGGCGACAGAGGAGTCGGAAACTGTTGAATGATGGTGTAGCCTTGCTCACAGAGGACGTTGACCTTGTGCTCGTTGAGTCGGAGTGTGTAGACGCCGTCGGGTGTCCCCCATTTGTGAAGGTCGTAGCAGGTGAAGCAGACAGAGCCAAGGCTGGCATTCAGCGCAGAAGGGGCTTCGGATTCACAAAAGCTCAGGGCTGGCGTACCTTAGAAGCATATCTAACCTGCAGATATGAGTTGCTGCTCTCAATGGCGACAGAGGAGTTGGAAACTGTTGAATGATGGTGTAGCCTTGCTCACAGAGGACGTTGACCTTGTGCTCGTTGAGTCGGAGTGTGTAGACGCCGTCGGGTGTCCCCCATTTGTGAAGGTCGTAGCAGGTGAAGCAGACAGAGCCAAGGCTGGCATTCAGCGCAGAAGGGGCTTCGGATTCACAAAAGCTCAGGGCTGGCGTACCTTAGAAGCATATCTAACCTGCAGATATGAGTTGCTGCTCTTAATGGCGACAGAGGAGTCGGAAACTGTTGAATGATGGTGTAGCCTTGCTCACAGAGGACGTTGACCTTGTGCTCGTTGAGTCGGAGTGTGTAGACGCCGTCGGGTGTCCCCCATTTGTGAAGGTCGTAGCAGGTGAAGCAGACAGAGCCAAGGCTGGCATTCAGCGCAGAAGGGGCTTCGGATTCACAAAAGCTCAGGGCTGGCGTACCTTAGAAGCATATCTAACCTGCAGATATGAGTTGCTGCTCTTAATGGCGACAGAGGAGTCGGAAACTGTTGAATGATGGTGTAGCCTTGCTCACAGAGGACGTTGACCTTGTGCTCGTTGAGTCGGAGTGTGTAGACGCCGTCGGGTGTCCCCCATTTGTGAAGGTCGTAGCAGGTGAAGCAGACAGAGCCAAGGCTGGCATTCAGCGCAGAAGGGGCTTCGGATTCACAAAAGCTCAGGGCTGGCGTACCTTAGAAGCATATCTAACCTGCAGATATGGGTTGTAGGTTGGGAAGCAGCAGGCATTTTTCACGCTGTAAATCGTATACTGTCACGGAAGTGCTGTCGCGTGAGGAATTTATAGCAGCAGGCATTCCAGGTGATAAGCTGGCTGCCGTTATTGGCAGAGCTTTCTGCAGGGCCTTTTTCAGGTCATCCCTCAGCGGTCACTAACAGGTGTTTATGGGTGCGGTCAGTTGTTGGCCAGTATTGAGTCTCATTTTTGACCGCGGAGCGGCCCGAAGGGCCGCTCCGCGGTCTATAGAGGTTACTGAACTTTTGTCCTCATGTGTATATATGTATATATATATATCTGGAAATGCTGGGAACGGGCGAATTCTCAACGGATTGGGACAAACTTTTTTTTTCCTGAAAGGTAATGCAATTTTAGGAAGATCTGGAGGGGTAGACCCGGTTTTCGAGCATTTGAAACATTATTTTTTTGGGTAGAAAGTTTAAACATTGCAATATATAGTTTTTGCGCTCTAGCACCTGTAATCTTGAGAATTGCACAAACAACTTGAGTTTTTTTGTTCACAAGTCGTATATAGCAATTCCAAATCTGTGCTTACTTTTGAAAATGGTTGAGAAACCACAGACTTACTTTCTTGAGTGACAAACTTTCATGCACAGCAATGTCATCAATAATTAGTAACAGCTGAACGGCTAAGAATTGCACAGAAGACTTGAGTTTTTTTGTTCACAAGTCGTATATAGCAATTCCAAATCTGTGCTTACTTTTGAAAATGGTTGAGAAACCACAGACTTACTTTCTTGAGTAACAAACTTTCATGCGCGGCAATGTCATCAATAATTAGTAACAGCTGAACGGCTAAGAATTGCACAGAAGACTTGAGTTTTTTTGTTCACAAGTCGTATATAGCGATTCCAAATCTGTGCTTACTTTTGAAAATGGTTGAGAAACCACAGACTTACTTTCTTGAGTGACAAACTTTCACGCCCGGCAAAGTCATCAATAATCAGTAACAGCTGAACGGCTAAGAATTGCACAGAAGACTTGAGTTTTTTTGTTCACAAGTTGTATATAGCAATTCCAAATCTGTGTTTACTTTTAAAAATGGTTGAGAAACCACAGACTTCCTTCTACCTGCAGGTGAATGATACTCCCAGCTATCATCGCTCCTCAAAGCCAACCGGTAAACTGTGCTATGCGTGTGTAAGCACAGTTTTTTGACCGCGGAGCGGCCCAAAGGGCCGCTCTGCGGTCTATAGAGGTTACTAAACTTTTGTCCTCATATATATGTATATATATATATATCTGGAAATGCTGTACATGGGCGAATTCTCAACGGATTTGGACAAACTTTTTTTTTCCTGAAAGGTAATAATGTTTTAGGAAGATATCGCCGGTAGGAAGCGGTCCCCGAGCATTGAAACATTACTTTTTTGGGTAGAAAGGCAGGAAAACTGCAATATAGCGTTTTTGCGCTGTAGCACCTTTAATCTTGAGAATTGCACAGAAGACTTGAGTTTTTTTGTTCACAAGTTGTATATAACGATTACAAATATATGCTTACTTTTGAAAATGGTTGAGAAACCAAAGACTTTTCATCTTGAATGACAAACTTTCATGCATAACAATAGCATCAATAATGAGTAACAGCTGAACGGCTGAGAATTGAACAAAAGACTTGAGTTGTTTTGTTCACAAGTCGTATATAACGATTCCAAATATATGCTTACATTTTAAAATGGTTGAGAAACCACAGACTTTTCCTCTTGAGTGACAAACTTTTACTCATGACAATAGCATCAATAATCAGTAGCAGCTGAATGGCTGAGAATTGAGCAGAAGACTTTGGTTTTTTGATTCAGAAGTCATATATACCGATTCTAAATCTGTGCTTACTTTTGAAAATGGTTGAGAAACCACAGAGTTTTCATCTAGAGTGACAAACTTTCACGCACAACAAAAGCAACAATAATCAGTAGCAGCTGAACGGCTGAGAATTGAACAGAAGACTTTGGTTTTTTGATTCACAAGTCATATATCAATTCTGAATCTGTATTTACTTTGGAAATTGGCGGAGAAACCACATACTTACCCTTTTGAGAGAAAATGTTCACTCTTGTATGAAAACATTCCTCAATTTTTGGCATCTGCAACAGGTGAATGTGGAAGGCGGAATATGCTCCGCGGTCACCTATTGTGCTTTGCGCCATATACTTGTCAGATGCTAATTTAGTAAGCTCTCTTGAGTTTGGCATTATCCACCATAACTCATTTTTATAAGTAACTGGTGTTTTGTCGAAACATTTTCCATTGACTTTTCCATCCCAATGCATTTTGACATTGTCCACATAGTGACATTGGTATATTAAGAAGGCATCTCCATTTGGTCTTGCAATTAAGTCAGGTCTCCCGAAATATGCTTGCACTGCTAGAGTTGGGTCTAGTGTGGCTAATTGTGTTAGTATACCGAGTAGCATTTGATTTGAATGGCATATCTGCATCCATAGATAGTGGAAATATTCCACTTGCTGTAAAAATAATTGAAAACTTAAGGAGTTTAATTTAGCATTGACCGGGTCTGTGTCATTTTCAATTTTTGACCATAGATTTTTGACCGCGGAGTGGCCCGAAGGGCCGCTCCGCGGTCTATAGAGGTTACTAAACTTTTGTCCTCATATATATATATATATATATATATATATATATATATGTTTCTGGAAATGCTGTACACGGGCGAATTCTCAACGGATTTGGACAAACTTTTTTTTTCCTGAAAGGTAATAATGTTTTAGGAAGATATCGCCGGTAGGAAGCGGTCCCCGAGCATTTGAAACATTACTTTTGTGGGTAGGAAGGCTTGAAAATTGCAATATACAGTTTTTGCGCTGTAGCACCTGAAATCTTGAGAATTGCACAGAAGACTTGAGTTTTTTTGTTCACAAGTCTTATATAGCGATTCCAAATCTGTGCTTACTTTCGAAAATGGTTGAGAAACCACAGACTTACCCTCTTGAGTGACAAACTTTCACGCATGGCAATGGCATCAATAATCAGTAACAGCTGAACGGCTCAGAATTGAACAGAAGACTTGAGCTTTTTTGTTCACAAGTCATATATAGCGATTCCAAATCTGTGCTTACTTTTGAAAATGGGTGAGAAACCATAGACTTATCCTTTTGAGAGACAATGTGCACCTTCACAATGAAAATTTTCCTTTATTTTCAGGTGTTGCAACATGTGAAGTTAGAAGCGCTCCGCGGTCACCTATTGCGCTTTGCGCCATATACTTGTTTTCCTACACCTAGCGTGACACTCCAATTGCCAAAGCCTATAGGAAGAGGAATATCATCAACATTGCCCAGCATGTCGAAAACTATGGTGATCATCTGGGAAATGGGAAATGGATCATCTGGGAAATGCTGCTGGTTTTTGGTCAAAAACCATTATCATTTAACTTTAGCAAGATTTTGTTTAATACATTAGATTTTAAGGACGAAGCGTCTCCAGGGTTTATTGACAACTAATTAATTGTTTGCGACATAAATTTAGCACAATACGTATCGGCCATGTGCATATATAGTTCCACTGTCTCTTTGCAAAAAGTCTGAGAGCGTTCCAGTTTGTCGGATGCTAATCACAAAAAATTAAATCTTTTCAAAAAATTAGCGGTTTTTTCACGAGCAAAATCTTTGTGGAACAGATCAAAGACTATAGACAAAGATCGGTCGCATTCCGCCTGGCGGAATCGCTGTTGTTTTCATTCCGCATTGCTGTCTTGTGTGCGTTTCTCGACTGTTCGCCCCCGTCTCTCTTGGATTGGTCCAAAATTTTCGCAAGTTTCTTCCAGCTGCTGGGTCAGAAGCCCGCTGGGACCGCTGAGATGGAAGCTGGCTCGGAAGTGGTGCCGGAGGAGTTTCTCCAGCAGACGGAGCTATTAAACCTCTCGCTCACACTGGAGGGATGCAAGCTTTGGGTGCCCAAGGTTGTCGCTAGTTCAGAGCAGCCTGCTTATTTTCGATTCTGCCTCCCTTTCTTTATAGAACTAAAATTGTAGTTCTAGTCGTAAAGTTCAATAAATATGATAACAACTTTACTCGAACAATTTCTCCTCAAAATTGAAGATCCTCAAACAATGCCATCGATAATACTGCAGGAGACTCTCGCTCTGCACAGTCCCGTCTTTCAGCGAATGCTGAGCCCAGAGTCGGGCTGGCGCGAGGCTCAGGAGGCCAACATCTATCTGCCGAACAAAAAGTAGCGGTCGCCAAGCCGAGCAGGGCTGTATGAGAAAGCTAAAGCCTGAGGTTGGGTGATATGGTGGAACTGCTGCGGCTCCTGGTGCCCACTCCGCTGCTGGGGACCGTGAACAAGGCCAACGTGGACGCCTTGCTGGGCTTGGCGGAGGAGTGGGAGATGAAGGCCGTCACGAAGCTCTGCGAGGATTTCCTCATCGCTCAGCTGACGCGTAAGATTTGCATATCTCCACAAAATTGGTTAGAGGCTTTGTTGGAGATCTCTTGAAGAACCGTGAAACCTATTTTTAATATGTTTGAATCAGCTTTTAAATTATAATTTGCTATACTAGATCTATATAATTGCCTCAGTAATATTTTATTTTTAACCGCCTCAATCTTTCAAAAACTTTGTCACATCTGGTTGCTGTCTCTTTTTAGACACAGAGGAGTCGAATAGCTGTATCTGTGCGCAGTGCGATGTTTTTTAGAAATTCATCTAATAGCGATTGACTGATATTGGAACGCAGCTTCAGGCTTGGAAGCTGGAGTGTCACGCTAGGTGTAGGAAAACAAGTATATGGCGCAAAGCGCAATAGGTGACCGCGGAGCGCTTCTAACTTCACATGTTGCAACACCTGAAAATAAAGGAAAATTTTCATTGTGAAGGTGCACATTGTCTCTCAAAAGGATAAGTCTATCGTTTCTCATCCATTTTCAAAAGTAAGCACAGATTTGGAATCACTAATTATGACTTGTGAACAAAAAAGCTCAAGTCTTCTGTTCAATTCTGAGCCGTTCAGCTGTTACTGATTATTGATGCCATTGCCATGCGTGAAAGTTTGTCACTCGAGAGGGTAAGTCTGTGGTGTAGCAACCATTTTGGGAGGTAGAGCACAGATTTTGAAATCGCTATATTCTGTTTTGTGAACGAAAAAACTCAAGTCTTCTGTGCAATTCTAAAGATTTCAGGTGCTACAGCGCAAAAACTGTATATTGCAATTTTCAAGCCTTCCTACCCACAAAAGTAATGTTTCAAATGCTCGGGGACCGCTTCCTACCGGACATATCTTCCTAAAACATTATTACCTTTCAGGAAAAAAAAAGTTTGTCCAAATCCGTTGAGAATTCGCCCGTGTACAGCATTCCAGAAACATATATATATATATATATATATATATATATATATGAGGACAAAAGTTTAGTAACCTCTATAGACCGCGGAGCGGCCCTTGGGCCACTCCGCAGTCAAAGGTCTATGGTCAAAAATTGAAAATGACACAGACCCGGTCAATGCTAAATTAATTCCTTAATTTTTGCAAATTATTTTTACAGCAAGTGGAATTTTTCCACTATCTATCGATGCCAGATATACCATTCAAATCAAATGCTACTCGGTATACTAACACAATTAGCCACACTAGACCCAACTCTAGCAGTGCAAGCATATTTCGGGAGACCTGACTTAATTGCAAGACCAAATGGAGATGCCTTCTTAATATACCAATGTCACTATGTGGACAATGTCAAAATGCATTGGGATGGAAAAGTCAATGGAAAATGTTTGGAGCGAAATTACGAGTTACTTATAAAAATGAGTTATGGTGGATAATGCCAGATTCAAGAGAGCTTACTAAATTAGCATCTGACAAGTATATGGCGCAAAGCGCAATAGGTGACCGCGGAGCATATTCCGCCTTCCACATTCACCTGTTGCAGATGCCAAAAATTGAGGAATGTTTTCATACAAGAGTGAACATTTTCTCTCAAAAGGGTAAGTCTGTGGTTTCTCCGCCAATTTCCAAAGTAAATACAGATTCAGAATTGATATATGACTTGTGAATCAAAAAACCAAAGTCTTCTGTTCAATTCTCAGCCGTTCAGCTGCTACTGATTATTGTTGCTTTTGTTGTGCGTGAAAGTTTGTCACTCTAGATGAAAACTCTGTGGTTTCTCAACCATTTTCAAAAGTAAGCACAGATTTAGAATCGGTATATATGACTTGTGAATCAATAAACCAAAGTCTTCTGTTCAATTCTCAGCCATTCAGCTGCTACTGATTATTGATGCTATTGTCATGAGTAAAAGCTTGTCACTCAAAACGAAAAGTCTGTGGTTTTTCAACCATTTTAAAATGTAAGCATATATTTGGAATCGTTATATACAACTTGTGAACAAAAAACTCAAGTCTTTTGTTTAATTCTCAGCCGTTCAGCTGTTACTGATTATTGATGATATTGCTATGCATGAAAGTTTGTCACTCAAGATGAAAAGTCTTTGGTTTCTCAACCAATTTCAAAAGTAAGCATATATTTGGAATCGTTATATACAACTTGTGAACAAAACAAGTATATGGCGCAGAGCGCAATAAGGTGCTACCGCGCAGCTACAACGCTATACCTCCATTTTTCAACCTTTCTACCTAAAAAAGTTATGTTTCAAATGCTCGGGGACTTGTCAAACCTCTCCAGATCTTCCTCAAATTTTATTTCCTTTCAGGAAAAAAAAAGTTTGTCAATATCCGTTGAGAATGAGCCTTTTACAGCATTTCCAGATATATATATACATATATATGAGGACAAAAGTTTAGTAACCTCTATAGACCGCGGAGCGGCCCTTCGGGCCGCTCCGCGGTCAAAGAACTGTGCTTACACACGCATAGCACAGTTTACCGGTTGGCTTTGAGGAGCGATGATAGCTGGGAGTATCATTCACCTGCAGGTAGAAGGAAGTCTGTGGTTTCTCAACCATTTTTAAAAGTAAACACAGATTTGGAATTGCTATATACAACTTGTGAACAAAAAAACTCAAGTCTTCTGTGCAATTCTTAGCCGTTCAGCTGTTACTGATTATTGATGACTTTGCCGGGCGTGAAAGTTTGCTCACTCAAGAAAGTAAGTCTGTGGTTTCTCAACCATTTTCAAATGTAAGCACAGATTTGGAATCGTTATATACGACTTGTGAACAAAAGAACTCAAGTCTTCTGTGCAATTCTTAGCCGTTCAGCTGTTACTAATTATTGATGACATTGCCGCGCATGAAAGTTTGTTACTCAAAAAAGTAAGTCTGTGGTTTCTCAACCATTTACAAAAGTAAGCACAGATTTGGAATTGCTATATACGACTTGTGAACAAAAAAACTCAAGTCTTCTGTGCAATTCTTAGCCGTTCAGCTGTTACTAATTATTGATCACAGTCCTGTACATGAAAGTTTGTCACTCAAGAAAGTAAGTCTGTGGTTTCTCAACCATTTTCAAAAGTAAGCACAGATTTGGAATTGCTATATCCGTTTATATAAACAAAAAAACTCAAGTTGTTTGTGCAATTCTCAAGATTACAGGTGCTAGAGCGCAAAAACTATATATTGCAATGTTTAAACTTTCTACCCAAAAAAATAATGTTTCAAATGCTCAAAAACCGGGTCTACCCCTCCAGAATCTTCCTAAAATTGCATTACCTTTCCATAAAAAAAAGTTTGTCCCAATCCGTTGAGAATTCTACCATTCCAGCATTTCCAGAATATATATATATACATATATACACATGAGGACAAAAGTTCAG
>JASANA010009987.1:0-31101 GCA_030248095.1 Ptycholaimellus sp. GST1_10
AAATTGGATCCACAATTGTGGTTCATTCTTCAGTTAGCCACAATGTGGTAGGTCGTGCAAATTGGATCCACAATTGTGGTTTTGCATCTTACATTTAGCCACAATGTGGTAGGTCGTGCAAATTGGATCCACAATTGTGATCCACAATTGAGAATCAGTCTGTCGCGGACGCTATTACCAATTATATCAGACTAAGGGCGTAAGATCATTCGCAGACGACTTAGTTACTGGCCGGGTCTGCTCCTGGGTGAGCAGCCTTCACCCTGCGATCTCTTGTGATTTGGCGCTCGGTTGGATGATTTATTTACCACATTACGGGCACCACAGCCACTCAAGTTTTTTTGTATGGGGCATTTGGCCATTGGGCCTCCTTCTTGGGTTGGGACTGGGGAATGATTTCGTTTGCCTTCTTCAGTTAAAGGCAGGGACACTCAAGAATTTTGTATGGCGCATATGGACATTTGGCCTTATTCTTTGAGCTGGGTAAAGATTTCGTTTTCCTTCATCAGTTAAATTCATTGACACTCAAGTTTTTTTGTATGTAGCAATCAGTTATATGTTGCCTTACTTGGTTTCGTTACGTGTGCTAGGGGGCGCCGAGACATACCCACGTCTGGGGGAACTTCGGGGTAGAAGGGGGGGGGGGGGGCGACAGACGTACCACGTCTGCCAAGTCAAAAATTTTCACCTGGCAGACCCTCAAATAAAAAAATTTTCTGCCAAAAATTGGCAATTTTTGGCATTATTCTCCGTTTAATGTCTCCAACTAGCCTGTTTTATGCTAGTTTAGTAATCAAATTGGGGCTGTGCGAGCGGAGCAGAAGCACAGTCCCCTCTTAGCCAAGGACCAACCCTATTACGGATTTTGAAAATATGATTGCCTGCCAAATATTCCATGGGCAGTTTACAGTGCTGCGAGTAGGCTCAATGGACGCAGCAAACACAGAGCTTTAATCAAAAAAAAGTTCATTAAATTTGGTTGAGAATTGACCAAGTTATGGCTAAAAAACTTTTTAAAAAGTGTCCGTCCGTTATCCGTCCGCCGTGCGGCTATATAAGAAAGAGGGGGCTGGGGAGATGGAGGATGGCCTAATAGGTGGGAGAGGAGACCATGCGAAGTCTCTCCTCAACATCTACGCCTCCCATACCTTCACCAAGGACGAGAAAAGTATCCTCTCCCAATCAATCAATAAATGGAAGATTGCATGAGCTGTGTATTGAAGAAATGACGGGCCTGGAGTGGTGGACGCAGACCGGGTGCAGCGGGCTAGATACTGCGCTCTTCGACAAGTCCTCAGTGCTGCGCAATCTGGCCCTCTCCATCCTGGCCCTGCCCAGCTCCAGCTGTGATGCGGAACGCATGTTCAGTCGAATGTGGCTCCTCCTCAATGGTCTTCGCAATAGGCTGAATGTGAAGTTGGTGCAGAGTGAGGTGATGTTTGCCAGCAATCAATGGCTCATCGATGCGTACAATTAGCCTTCCTCTCCTTCTACTGCGTTGTCTCTTCACTTTCAACCTTTGTTTCAATGTTTTCCAAGGACGAGAAAAAAGTGAGAAAATTCCGTAAAAAGGAGCAGCATTTCATTCCATTTCAGATACATTTCCATTTCATTTCGATCAGCACATGGAAAACCACCTGATAGGCTATTGAAAAGATCAGAATTTCCCCTAAATCGAAATGCAAATGCCTGGATCGCCAATTTTTCCATTTGCTGATCACTGCCTGAAATAAGCTTGGTGAACTTTGTCCTTTTAGTCACGGGACAATCCCCACTTTCCATTTGCTGATCACTAGATACAAGTAAAAAAGGATGCAGATGGGTTTTAAAATGCAATAAAGATTCTTTTTAAAATTGCTCATAGCAAACTAGCTGCTTTAGGCAGGACGCCAGAGCCAACCCAGGACTCCAGGCATGAACGCTTCGCCTACGCTTCGCCTAGCATGCTTTGCTACTGCAGCAATTCGGATCGCATCCTAACAGTGTCCACGACCAAGAGATCAGTCACGACCAAGAGATCTGGACACTTTTTTTTCTTAATGGTATTTTCAAGAGTGTATTCCAGCGAAAATTGTTGTACAACGGTGGTTTTTGAGGTGCTCGAGCGGACTGCAGACAGCCTTAAAGGGAACAAATTGGGGCCATACAAATCGGAGCTGGAAACATGCTCCATTCGCATCAGCGTCATTCTCTCCAGCCTTCGCCATCTACATCAGCAATCCCTGAAGGTTGGAGATGTTCGATCCAAAAACCGTTTTAGGAGATTGAGACCTGTATCAGGAGCGGGATTGGATTTCGGAGAAGGAGACAGGCTGGCTGGCTCCTCGCTGGCCTGCCACATCTGCACATGCAGTCTGCGAAGCAAGGGAAGCAGCCGACATCGAATAAGCAGCTGGCTGAGCTGCTCTATGCCTTCCCTTCGCCGTGCATCGCAGTCTTAGCAGTGCAGTCTATGCTCCAACCTTTGGCGGACACAAGCCCTTTTTGCAGTCTTCGGCGCACAGTCTCTGCAGCCCAGTCTATGCTCCCGTCAGCGCACCCGCCGTTGGAGATCCGCTGGGCATAGCACGCCTCTCCGCACACCGCTCTCCTGCCGCCTCCATGCTCCTGGCTCCTGCTCCTCGCGATCCTCCTCACTTCCCGTCCCTCCAGCCCTGCCCCTGCTCCTACAATCGTTCTGAGCCAACTCCTACCGCGCTCCAGCCCCCGCTACCGCCACGGGCGAGCCCCCCTCCTGTTCACTCGCATGGGCAACTTCTCGGCGCGTGTCTATGATCCTACTGCCCGAACCATCCTACCGCCTTCCTCATCTGCTACCAAGTGACGCCCGAACTGAAGAACAAATCAACGGACTTCCTCAATGCCGAGCCGGCCAAAGAGAAGCAGCTGGGTGGTGTTTTGTACGCCCGTCGACGGCCAGGAACGCCTGCGTTTTTTCGCCCCGCTCCAAGCCGTCTGGCACCCAGACACCTCGCACCGCCCTGACTCAATCGCCGACCGCCTCCATCAGGGCGCCGACGGGATTCTGAAAGACCCGCTGGCATTGGGACAGCGGTCTGGCAGCTCCATAGGCCCAAGCTCTGGCCCGGGGCTTACCTGAAGAGTGGGCCAGTGAGCTCCGCCCGCCCACCCCCTCCGCCTCCTCCAATGACCAAGCCAAGGCCTCCTCCTCCACCCACACCTTTAAGGCTAATGCACACCTTGTCTGTCTAGGCTGTAATGGGACTGGGTCCGTTCTGTTGTTCGATGGGGGTTGTAGCGAGAATGTGCCGCTATTCATTGGAAAGGACGATTTTTCGCTAGAGTGGTGGAAAAGTTGTTTAAATCTTTCGCTCAAAGGCATGTCCAAATTTCATAATGCCACTCACAGATTTTGGTGTACTCACAGATTTCTTATGATTTAGCCCCCGATGCATTGCCGTCCGCTGCCCCTGTGTACGTCACCGATGATGAGGTAGAGGACGCAGAGACTCAGTATGAAATGCCCAAACTGCGCCCACCCAATCCTTCCACAGCCTCAGCCTTCGTGCCTAAGTGGAAACGGCTGATGCGAAGAACCCCCCCCCCCTCAAAGGTTAAACCCACCCCTCAAAGGTTTAACCCCCCCCCCCCCCTCAAGGGGTTTCGCCCCCCCCCCTCCTTATGAGATAAACCCTCCCCTCAAGGGTTAAACCCCCCCCTCAAAGGTTTAACCCCTCCCCTAAGCTAGTTAGTCGGGCGCCTGCCGACCAGGAGTAGGGGCTTGTCCCCTACATGGAGTACCGTTCAAGATTCCAACTGAAGGGCGTAGACGCATGCTCGTCCTCGATGAGGTCATGACTGTGGCAGTACCTACTAGTTGAGGACTATCATGCCAAGGGTACTGCCACAGTCATGACCTCGTCGAGGACGAGCATGCGTCTAAGCCCTTCAGTTGGAATCTTGAAAGGTACTCCTTGTAGGGGACAAGCCCCTACTCCTGGTAGGCATGCGCCCGCCATCCAGTATAGACTAAGTAAAAAAGTAGGTATACAGATGTTTATATCAAAATTCCTTGAGTTTAAACTTCGAGGTATGTAAATAGAAGTATGTTAAGGCAATAAAAATGGTTAATATTATCTTGAGAGGAGGGTTTATCTCATGAGGGGAGGGTTTAACCTTTGAGGGGGGGGGGGGTTTATCTCTGAGGGGGGGGGGTTAAACCTTTGAGGGGTGGGTTTAACCTTTGAGGGGGGGGTTCTTCGCATCAGCCGTGGAAACCCTTGATAACCTCATCAGCAATACTATCGGAGCTCAATAGGTCTGGTGCTTTCCTTCACTTCCCTTCCTAGGGTGGCCAATTATGGTAGAGCCTGCAGAGGCACTGGAATTTCGATTGTACACCCTTAACGCAGAAGGTGCCACCACGCAAGGTACACAAGCGGAAGGCCACTAAGGATCCTGATATGCCCCCCCTAATCCATAGCAGTCGTTTCACTCTGCAGAGCAGAATGACATTTTGCTTCTGCCAATTTTTTTTAGATCATCCTATCCGAAAGAATGGCATCAGCTATAATTCCGCTATAACGATAATCAATGCTGCTGATATATCAAGATCAGCAAAATTGAGGCACAAAATCATGATCCATATGGATGTCAGCTCTCATAAACCAGCCGGAGAAGAGTTGCAGAGAATAGAGGGATTGCTGCAGCGCTGGTAGTTATGGCAAGTTGCGAAGGGCACTAGATGGACGGCCTGTCCCTTGTCCCTCGCTCGCTGCCAACTTCTAGCATTCATTTGTTCGGTGCAGAACATGGTGGGCCTGGGTCGCCTACGGGCAACAAATGTGCTTGGCTATTTTACAGCAGCCTACCTCTTAGAACAGGGTTCAAAAATCTTTCCATTTCTTCGCGTTTTCTCTTCTTTGCAGTCCCAGATTACGCATCTTTTTTGGCCAGAGATATTCTGCTGATTGCTTAAGAGGTGGTTTGTGAGAGGATTCAGAGGGGGTATTCCACTTCCCAAAAATCGAAGGTTCGAGTTCAGAATCATGATTAGGCCATGGTTTTAGTCCATTTAGTTGTGATCTCAGCCCAACAAACCGTGGCCCAAAACATGGCTTTATTGTCGAGAAATGGCCATTTTTCTAACACCTACTTTTTTGACCTCTGGATGACCTAAAAATCGGTTTGAATCCTTCCATGCGCCTAATTAATTCTTCTGCCACACTCCTCCCCCTCACTTGCCGCCAGGGTCAAAAGATTTGCCATGTTTTGGGCCACGGTTTGTTGGGCTGAGATCACAACTAAATGGACTAAAACCATGGCCTAATCATGATTCTGAACTCAAACCTTCGATTTTTGGGAAGTGGAATACCCCTTCTACAAGGCCTCTCAATCCTCTCGCAAACTGCCTCTTAATTTGCAAAGCTTCTATCTGGGCCGCCCCTTAAGAGTTCAGTGGTCTAGAAAAGCAACTTGCAAGAAGGAGATGGTTTGAATCCTTCCATGCGCCTAATTAATTCTTCTGCCACACTCCTCCCCCTCACTTGCCGCCAGGGTCAAAAGACCCACAGAGGGACAAGCGTGTTGCAGCCTTAGTGAGCTGTAGCCAGATGCGCTATTCGGGCAGCGATACAGAGGCGTTGGCTGATTTGGCCGGGCCCTTCCTCTACGATGACTCCTCCAGCTCAGAACTGGACTGCCTCAGCCTTGCCATAAGCCTAGTTTTATGCTTCCCTGCTCTCTTGAAGTTGTCAGAAGGGGCTGATTGAAGGGCGGCCTTTCGCTGGGATTCGAGAAAGCCAGCAGGCGTTGCGTGGTTTCGGCAGGCAGCAATTCGAACCTAGGCCCAGGAGGAGTGAATAGAGCTCTGCCCTGGCGCCGTTTGATCAACACTGATCTGGGTAGCTCGGCTTGCCTCTTGCTAGGCCCAAAAAATTGTTCTTATCTTCAGAGCCATGTCCGCTTTGCTCCTCGCATCTCACTGCGACTATCAATAGCTCAAAGGCAGTCATGATTCAGTGAAATGAAGCCCGAAATGAGTTAAGGGTTAAGTTTTATATTAAACTAAGTAATGCGTTGGTAGGGGTGGAGCAACCAACAAAAAATGGAAACAAGACAACTGTCTGCTAATTTTTTGAAGATCAGGCATCATATTTTTGGGAAACTCCAAAAATTTCAAAAAATAAATTCAACTTCGCTTCTAGTCTAAATTCAACTTCTCCCCATGAAACAAAAAATTAAAATAAATTTGCTGAATTGATCATTACTGCCCACAGATCGTCAACTCCAGCAAGACATTCGACAGAATTGCCTGTCTCAAGATCTTTACGGCTAGTTGTTTTTCATCTCTCTTTCTGCGTCATTTCATGGCAGAGAGTTCGTTGTACCCAAGCCAAATTATAAAAAGAGGATAACATTATTGAATGCTGAATCATGCAGGGGCCGGAGCACAGCGTGGCGTACAACCGGCGGACAAAGGAGTGCCATTTGCTGGCTACCTTGGGACCGTTTACGCACCAGGCGGATGGGGACTGGATTATTAGGGTAAGTTCTTTTTTCCATTCCATTGAATGGCAGCAGTCTATCGGGTGCAGCCTCCTAATTTTGACAAAATTTTGAACCTCAATATCTCTAGCCTAGAAAAGTCTCTGGGCTTGAGATATTGAGATTCAAAATTTTGTCAAAATTAGGGGGCTGCAGCCATTAAATACCGTTGCAGAGTCCCCGCCCACTCTGCATCACCTGTGCTGACCACTACCAGGCAGGCAGCTCGGCCAGTGGCGTCTACAACCTAAGCCTCTTTGACGGTCATAATTTCCACACCATCCGCACCTACTGCGAGATGCCTCAGGACAGCATCAGTGCTGCCTACACCGTCATTCAACAGTTATCACAACTGCTCATTTCTCAAAACTCCAGCTCTTAGAAGCATGGGCCCGCTTGAAGGCGTCTGGACAACAGCGTGGATTTCGCTCGCGGGTGGACAGAGTACAAGGCGGGCTTTGGGACGCCGGAGGGCAACTTCTGGTTGGGCCTGGAGAACCTGCACCTGCTAACCAGCCACTGCGGCCTCTCACGCATCCGCTTTGACATGACTGATTGTCAGGATGCCAGCACTGCCTACCAGACCTACAGCACTTTTATAGTTGCTACCCTTTCTCAGCTTTCTCTGTCTTCAAGTAGAGTTTTATTTCGCAGCTCGTTTTAAAAGCTAGCAGCCATTCTCGGTGCAATTCCGTTGATAGCAAGATTTGCTTAGAAACATGAATTTTGCAAGATTTTAAGCAAAAAAATACCATAAAACGGTTGCATTCTCTTACGTTTTGTGCTGAGAGAAAAAGTCTGAGCCATGCCCAATTCAGGGCAGAAAAGTTTAGGTAAAAGAGGAGAGCAGTAACTACGAGCTGGAAGTTGCTGGTCCTGCTGGCAACGCCGGCGACGGGCTAGACCTGAACGGAACAGAAAGTTTTTGGTCTTCACCGAACGGCGCCCAGTTCTCCACATGGGATGCAGACAACGACGAGTGGGACGGGCCAAGCTGCTCTGTGACCAATCTGGAGTCAAGGTCCACACCAGCCTGGCTTTTTGAAGGCACTGGGTAAAGAAGGCTTTGGAATTGCAGTGCGTGGTGGTTTAATGAGTGCGGCTATGTCAACCCCAATGGCGTTCACAAATGCACCGGTGATGTCGGTGCGATTGGCTGGAAAGCCTGGAAAAATAGGTGGGGCTATTTGAGCGGATTTTCGATGAAACTTTATGCTTAAGTGTCTGTGATTGGGCTTCTAATGGACATTTTAGTTCGGCAAATTAGAAAAGCAGTCAAGAACATGTAATGATGTGTCTTTTCAAAAACAAACTACTTAGCTAATTGAACATTTATTAAAAAAAATCAGTCAACCTTTATTGCCTTATCACCAAGAAGAAATTCAAAAACTAATTAAAATCTTAGTTAAATTATAATTATTGTTCAAAATGATAATTATTGTCTACAACTTTATCATGCTTGTAAATTCATGAACAGAGGTATACTGTAGCATTTTTTCTTGTTTGCATATCGGTCAAATGTTACGGATCTAAGGAAACTTAATTTAGCACTCACATTCCCATGCGTTACAATCAGGTGAAACTACAGAGCTCTTATTGTTGCTGCTTATGACGATGCATCTTACAAACGCCATTTTATACGCAGAATTGGGAAAAGCTAGAAGGATGGGATAGGTGCACCAGAGAAAATCATCACAACACATAGTAGTAGAAAATGACTAGTAGAAAATGTATTTCCCTGACTTTTTACTCGAGGAAATTGCTAATTTTGGAGAAAAGTGTCCCACATTTGGCCGATGGTACCAGAAATATTATTTTTATTATGGGCTCAGTTAGAAGTAAGTGGTGAGGAAGCGTTTAAGGCTGGGGTCCGGCGGCTGCTGAGTGGCGAGCTGTGAGCGAAACTGGCCAATCCGAAAACCTGCTGATCCAACTGCCTTCTCATTCTGAATGCTAATGTGATTTGCCGCGTTCTTTTTCCCTGTTAGGCTGGTCCCGTTAGGGGCAGCCTTTTCACACAGCATAAAAGCTGTCACCCTCAAAAAAAGTAGTCTTCCTTTTGTTTGCAACTGGGCAGATTTATTTATTTAGATCTATTGTAGTCGTTGCTTGAAGCAATTGCTTGAAGCTCGAAATTCGTGATAGCAATGCGATTTAGCTGCAGCAAAAACTGACCTTTCCCGTCTTTATAGAGTTATGTGTTGACATCGCCTTAGCCCAAAAATTCACAACCAGGGATTTAATAATAATAAATTAATTACTGAAGCACCTTTAGATCTAAAGTAAGTGAATCTGTAAAAGATTGTTGCGCGGCCGTAGGCCGCCTGCCGCGGAGGGCAGGGCAGTCAGAGCTCCGGAGGCCGTAGGGCATGGGTGCGGAGGTCCCGGAGCGTAGCCTAGCATGCAAAGCATGCTAGGCGAAGCGTAGGGGCCGTAGCACCCGTGCCTGGAGGCCAGAGGAGCTCTGGCGCCCTGCCCGAAGCGGCGGGCGGCCAAGGCCAGCTTAAGCAGTTACCCCATTTTTGCGTCCGTCTGTCCGCATATATCTCTATATATAAAGCAGGAGCCTGTCCTGTGGGTCGCCAGTTTGTGCACAGCCTGGGAAGCAGCTGGGAGGAAGATGAGAATGATTTTGGGTAAAACGGGGCCGTCCAATCCAATGGTGCAATTTTCGGCTTGATCTGAGCACAGGAATGTGTTTAAAACATCAAAAATGTGACTTTTATCAATGTTTTGAAGCTGCGCAGTTTTGGGAAGCTACCCAATCTGGTGAAATTTCAGTCATTAAACATAAATATCCCCAAACAAACAAGCCATGTAAACAAGCCATAACCTAACTCGGGTTGAATGCCTAATCTTTGAAGTCCCTCGAGGACAGCCAGATGTTTGATGTTGCATTCACTTGGTGTGGCTGTAATTTGGCCACTGGGTATGCATTTCTAAAAGAGTCGGTAGACCATAAAAGAGGCTAATGCATGAAAAAAGCTGAGCACCCGTGTAGTGGGACCCATGCAGCCCAAATCCCAAACTCTCACCATACAAATCCCCAAATTAATTGGTTCTATAATCACGTCAAAACCCTGCAGATCATTTTCTCCAAGCTAGATACCACACACCCTTGTCACCATGCTCTAATCAAACCCCCAAACAATTGCCTCTCGCTTGATTCAAATCCGTAGCTCCAAACCCTTATTGCTCATTAATGCTTTATTCCATACCAACCACCAAACCCTTGCCTTCATGTTCCAAATAGGCCACCAAACCATAAGCCTCAAATTCTATGCTTCCGTGCTCCTTTCCAATCCCCAAAAATTATCTCCATTCTCCATTCTAACCCATGTACAAAACAAGCACCCAGCCACAAACTTCTCCCCTCCTCTGCCCAAATGAAGTAGAAAACACCCCATTTTTGAATGATGCTTGCCAATCCAATGGAACTGTAAAATACCTAAATAAATGTTAGCATATTCGTCTCCCCAGCAATATTCATCCATTACAGCCATCCCCCCCAACCATTTTCCACCCTCTCCTTTTCATCACAAACCCCACATTTGCAAAAATGTAATGACTAAAATAATCCAAAAATACAATTGTGCCCCCAACGATTTTAAGCCATTCGCTCCCAAGCCGTTCCCCATCAACAGTCTTTCCCATCAGCAATCACGCCTTCACACGCTATTTGCCCCCACCTCCCTAACCACTTGCAACCATTTGCCTTCCTCTCTCCAAATCCTTTTCAGGATAGATTAACCCTTTTTCCTTCCTGTTTCCAACGATATTTGAATGCAATTATTGCCATAAAATCTTTTCAGTACAAACATTTCCATCAAAATATCCCCCCTTTAGTTCACCCATAACCTCCAAAGAATCCATCCCACCGAATAACCACCCAAATTTAAAGGTGCTTTTAACGTGTTTTAACAAATCAAAACTAATTATTTTCGAGTCGTACTAAGCCCCAAACATATCCAACTACCCCCCAAATGAAAACTTATCCAAATCCCCCCCCCCAAATAAAACCGTATTCTACTACTCCCTCCCATAAATGCAAGCTTATCAAACTACCCCCCAATGAAATCTTATCCAACTACCCCAAATGAAATCTTATCCAATTATCCCCCACCCCAAACTTTAAGGTGCTCTTGACATGTTAAAACAAATCAAAACTTTTTCGAGTCCCACTTACCCCAAAAACATCCAACTATTTTCCAATTAAATCTTATCTAACTATCCCCCCACCAATTTAAAGGTGTTTATCCAATTACCCCCCCCCCCCAATTTAGATATAAATTAGATATAAATTTCAACAAATGCCAATGTGGTTCACTAGGCCTACTTGGCCTACTGGTCATTGATAGTTTTTGTAGTTGGTTCCATATAGTCGCCGTAGGCGACGGCGAAGCTCAACCTAGTCTTATATAATACGCGTGACCCCATTTTGGGAGGGTACCTCGCCCGAGCTGGATTCTCAACTTATCCTGGCACATGATACCATTTTGGATAGATCTCGGGTTGAACAATCTCTGGCATATACCCGCACCTGCCCCTGAATTCTGGAAAATAATGAAATCATCGAAAATGTGATAATTTTTGACATTTTTCAACTTTGCAGCTCCATTGCTCCACTATTTTTCAAAATTTCTTGGCGGACTTTTTTTTAAAATAAAGCCCAAACAATTCTGCATAAGATTATTGATTTACATTTTTATTTTGTTAAATTTTTATGTGTTGAAAATGTCATTGAGTAAAGTCAATTTTCGTGATTTTGGCCCTACTCGGTGAGCTGATGTTTCAGGGCATTGATTAGTGGGGATATGTGAATGTTCAACGCCAAAGGTTACATCGTCCTCCTGATGCTAACAGTCGATATAGGCCTCTTTCCAGCACATCAAATTAGAGTTTGTTCTTCGCTGAATCGAAGAGTTAAATTCTCTTGATTTTATTAATCAATGCGTCTTGACAGTTTTCATTGTTTATTAATAATAACATAATATTTATTGATTGTTTATGATATGAATGAATGAAAAAAATCGAATTATTCACAAATTGTGACAGAATGAAAAGTGTGGCGGCGCGAAGCGCGGCCACCAACCCGTATTACTAGTATATATATATGTGTGTGTGTCCCATGCCCGTACTCCGCGGTTTTTCAACGAAATTGGCTGATTTTTTGCATGAAGGTCCGCCTAGGCGGTGCCTCGGGACCATTTTTGGTGCTTGGCGTAATTTTTTGAATTTCGCCCAAAACTCAATTTTTTTATGTTTCAAAATACGAAAAATCCTAAATCACTGGTATTTCAATGGAATTAGCTGATTTTTGGCAGATACGTCCGTCTAAGTAACATTTCGAAGCTGGCAAAAGGAATTTTTGAAATATTTATTATTTCTTGATTTATAGTCAAAAAACCAAAATCTTGATGTTTCAAAAATTTGAACATGCATAGGTCCCCGGTTTTTTAATAAAATTTGCTGATTTTTGGTATGTACGTCCGTGATAGTAACATCTTGAAGCTGGCAAAAGGAATTTTTGAAATAATTAGTATTTCCTGATATATGGTCAAAAACCCAAAATCTTGATGTTTCAAAAATCGGAACATCAAGGTGGTGGTGGTGGTGAATCTAGGTGGTGTCTTGAGGTGAGGCCGCGCATCTTGGCAACCGCCGAGAATACCTTGTTTGCTTTCTGCTTGCCAAATGCATGGTGCGGTTCAATCCATGTTTTTGCCACGTCGGCTCATTTCACGGGGTTGAGACGCAGCAAATACTTGTCAGCAAAGAAAGGAAAGAAGCGGCATCAATTTGTCACAAATTGAGGTCCTTGGGTCGGTAAGGACCTCCAATTTGTCGCACACCGAAGTAACAGGGCAACATGGCAGTTAAACCCATCATTTTCATACTAACAATGAATGCATCTTAACATGTTGGAAATGTTGTCGAACTTGTTTCAAGTTCTTTTTCTCACATGTTGCTACTTCTCAGCACTTATACAAGGTTTTAACAGCACTTTAACTAAAGTTTTAAAACTAAGAGCCATTTTATGTAAAGAATAAAGCTAAAGTATCCTCAAATAAAGCTGGAAAAGTCGCTTGTCCAAGTTTCCAAGATGAGCACATAGCATGATACAGGGGACATTTGCAATCTCCCTCGTGTTGGAATTTTTGAAAAAGTTCTTTCCTAGACAGATATATAGTCAACAATGTAAAATGAGTCGAAAAATTTGGTTCATTTTGGCAAATTTTGAGTTTCCAGCAACTATTGCTTCAAAACACAGTTAAAAGCTGGTCAATACCCCACTTCCGCATACCACTGTGAACCTAAGGAACTAACAAGTAAATTGCGATCAAAATCTGAACCATTTTAGTCGACTTTTGCAAAAAGTGTCCCAAGAAATTTCAAATTCACAAATTCAACATTTTCAGAAAAGTGGCATTTTTCAATTTTCACAAAATTTTTGGTTAAATGCACCCTAAGGCACCTCATTTTGAAATTGTTCACATTATTTGGAACACTTTGAGGCCCATTTTGCATGTAACACTGAAAGTATATAGGAGCTACAGCCTACCAAACTTGGTCACCTACAAAAGTCCCCTATGTTATAACAGAGGACGCTTCAGCTGTGGTAAAATTTTTGCACTAAAAAACTTCCTACTCATCCGAATAGCAATTTTAACACAATTCCCATTCAGGGATGCTCAATCTAATCCTTAGGCATGTTTCAATGCCAAAACATCACTTATTACGCTTCATTTTGCCCTAAACTAGACCCATATTTGACAGCAAGTCCGAATTAGGCCCTATTTAAACTATAAAAAAACTAGCCCTATTTATTGAAATTTAAGACAACAAATTTTGGTCATTATTTGCCTATGTTAATAACATAGGGCCAAACTTGGACGTGTGTCAAATATGGGTCCATCCAGTTGAGGGCAAAATGAGGCACATCCAGAGATGTTTTGGCATTGAAATATGCCTAAGGATTAGATTGAGCATCCCTGAATAGGAATTGGGTTAATATTGCTATTCTGGAGAGCAGGAAGTTTTTAGTGCAAAAATTTTACCACAGCTGAAGCGTACTATGATATAACATAGGGCACTATTGAGGTGACTAAGTTTGGTAGGCTGTAGCTCCTATATGCTTTCAGTACTACATGCAAAATGGGTATCAAAGTGTTCCAAATAATGTGAACAATTTCAAAATGAGGTGCATTGGTCAATGCATTTAGTCAATGCCACTTTTTTGAAAATGTAGAATCTGTGAATTTGGTCTTTCTTGGGTCGTTTTTTGCAAAAGTCGACTAAAAATGGTGCAGATTTTGATAGCAACTTACTTATTAGTTCCTTAGGTTCACAATCGCAGTTGGGTTTTGAAATTTTTTTAGCTGTGTTTTGAAGCAAAATTTGCTGGAAACTCAAAATTTGCCAAAATGAACCAAACGTTTTGTCTCATTTTATATTTTTAACGATAAATCTGGCTATAAAGTTTTTTTCAAAAATTCCAATGAGAGGGAAATCGCAAATGTCCCCTCTATCATGCTGTGCCCTTATCTTAGAAACTTGGGAAATTGACTTTTCCAGCTATACTTGACCCATTACATAAAGCGCCGCTTAAGAGACTAATAAATTCATAGATAAATATAGTGCTCGTGGAATCTGTTTCAAAATTTAACATCAGCTCAATATATGTTCAGAGTCAAAACATGAAAGAAAATAAACATAGCACATGCAGGATTCGCTCCTTGCTACACCTGCTACGATCGCTACCTCGCTGGAGAACGAGTGAGCGGGGTGTACGATATCAGCGTTTTCACCGGGTCCCTGAGGCTGAACATCTCCGCCTACTGCGACCTGAGCACTGGCTACACCTACGTGCAGCAGTGAGCTTTCCCCTCCTGCTCCTTGAGCTGAAGCAGGGCTTGAGGCGCGTGGATGGAAGCGAGTCCTTTGCTCGCACCTGGGCAGCCTACCGGGACGGTTTCGGGGCAGTCGGGGAGAACGGGAACTTCTGGCTCGGCCTCAACCCCATCCACTGGCTCACCAGCTTCTGTGGGCAGGCCTCCGTTCGATTCCAGCTCGCCACCTGCAATGGCAGCACTGCCTACGAGGACTACGACCTATTCAAGGTCCCATCTATTTCCATCTCTTTGCTGGGCCAAGGCAGGATGATGATTCAGGTTGATGAGGATGATGATTCAGGTGGATGATGAGGCAAGCAAGTTCATGCTGCACGTGGGCGGGCCCTCGGGGACGGCGGGAGACGGGCTGACGGCAGCCTATTCGAACGGCCTTCGCTTCTCCACCAAAGACCGGGACAATGATGGACAAGAAGGCAGCTGTTCTAGGGGCTACGGAGATTCGTTGGATTGCCTTAGAAACTGGCGCAGAGTCTCATGCTGTCACTCCATCAGGGGCTGGTGGTTCAACGGTTGTTTCTACACCAATCTCAACGACGTGCACCGAGCAGGCTGTGGTTGGTGGAGGGAGCAGGGAAACCAGGGCGTCATTTTTGGGAGTTGGCCAGAAGGCGAATACTACGGCACCGAACTTTCCCGCGTAGCTTTCATGCTTCGCCCAGGTTTGCCGCTTTTCCCAGCACTATACCCCATTTCACTTCCTGCCTTTCAGCACCATACAGAACCACATCCACAACCACAGCAGCACTTACAAGCACACCCAGTACAGCAACAGAAGCCCCAACAACTGCTGCATCCTCTACAACCAGCAACCGACTAACCACAACTGACTTTGTCTTGATAACTTCAACCTCCGTTAGCCCTACATCTCAACTGGATCAACCTGCTTCAACGGCAACTGCCATGATGACGTATCATTCTAGTCCGGCCTCAAACGTGACCGGCTTTCCTGTAACATCTGTGGCTTCGTCAGCAACCACTGAAACATTGGATAGAACTAGCTACATAACGAAAATGGCCTCATCCATTTTCACGCGCCCGGCTTCTACTTCACCTCCCGCAACGCTCAAAAAGACAATATCGGCAAAACTCACTTCGTCTAATAATGTTCGCTTCACTTCTTCGCCAAATTCATCTAGAGCTATGGAGACATTAGAATCATCCAGCTCGCTGAGGACGTTGTTCTCAACGAATGCTCCTTCCACTCTGCCCACCTCATCGATGCCAGTTGAAGCTCTAAACACTACTCGATCTACCGCAGCCGATTCAACCACTAGACCTGCATCTTCATCCTCCACTGCAGCTTTTTGGGCCCCCACTGACTTCTTCGTGACACCCAAAGCAACACCAGCAACGTCTTCAAAGTCATCCAATCATCCGCACATCTCCTCATTTATTTACTTCTTAATAACAGCAAAAACAACGCCCAGTTCAACACTCGCCCCGTTCCAATCCTCTTCCCCAAAGATTTCCGCTTCATCAGCAAAAATGCTGGAATCAGCAACCTCTTTCCCAGCCACTAATTATTTATTTTCATCCTTCAAATCGACCAAAAAGGCCAGCAGCTCTAAGACCGAACCCAAAATTTCAATCAGCGCAAAAGCAGCTGTGCCACTCTTGAATTCTTCTACAAGAATCTCTGTACACCTGTCCCAAGAAACAACCTCCAGCGCAACATTAACACCTGCAATATTCCCTATAGGTGCGGACACCGACACCACAGCACCTATTGCAGATAGTACAAAACCTTTCCTTTCATCTACCTCAAATCTTCTTGATGAAATCTTCACCACTGATGGCAATATTTTATCATCTCATACCACCACTCAGTATTCAACGTCAACCTCCACAACCACAGTACATACCGCTCATCCAACAACAACAACGATAGCCATGACTCTGTTTACTTCAACCTACACTGGCTTTCTGCCCAAAACAACGACCAGCATCTTTGATACCTCTCAACCAAGTACTCGTACAAACAAACCTTACTTTATAACAAGCCCATCCATGATCAAAGCCGCAACAGGCTTAACCAAAAACCAAACCACAACAGGTAACAAACTAACTGAGACTTCAACTAACAAGAGCAAACGTGAACTCATAACTACCATCAGCAAACGGAAATCTACAAATAACAAAAGCAAAATAGTAACCTCAACTGCCAAAAACAAAGATATATCCACGACCATCAAATTCAATGTTGAAACCGCAACTGCAAAAAACCAGCCTGAAACATCGACCGAAAAAAGTACAGCTGTATCAACCGATAACGACGAAAAATTAAAAACCACAACTAACAATAACGAAGTAGTAACCTCACCTAAGACAAGCAAAATTATACCCACAACTATCCAGATCAACCTCGACATCACAGCTACCAAAATTAAACATGAAATATTAACAGACAAAAGAAACCTTGAACCCACAACAATGAAAAACAAACCCGAAATATCGACTTACCAAAGTAAATCCAAAGCAAGCAACATCAAAATTAAAACCACTACGAACAAAAAAGAAGAGTTTCTAACAACCTCTACTGAGAAAGACAAAGCTATAGCCACAACTATCCAGAACGACATTAACACCACAACTACGAAAAATAAGCCTGAAACCTCAACCAAAATTGAATCCACAACTTGGAATAATACATTTCCAGCCAAAACTAGCGAAGGAAAAATAATAAGCTCAACTAAGAAATATAACGTTTCATCCAAAATAACCGAAAGCAATTTTGAAACAACAACAATAAAAAACGAACCTAAAATCTCAACAAGCAATCAGAAACCTGAAATAATAACTAGCAAAAGCAATCTTGAATCCACAAGTGTCAAAAACAAACAGGTAGCCACAACCAAAAAAAGCCAGCTTAAAACCACATATAACAACCATCAACCTGAAACCACAACTGCTAAAGACCAACTTGAAACCAGCACGGAAGACAAAAATAAACCTAAAATTGCGACTACTTTTGGATCAAAAATTAACATCAAGAAAACTGGCAAGATAAGACTTGACACAGAAACCAGTAAAACTCTACTGAAAACAACTACCAGTACAGCCGAATTCAGAGCCACTGCCAGTGGACTCAAAGTTAAAACTACAAAAGAAGGTAATCCTCAAAATATCAAAACGTCTTCAAAACATTCTTTTAACGGACTTTCTTCTACGACTTCCGCAATCGCAGCGCTGACGATTTCCAGCGCATCCATTAAGCGTCGACAAGCATTTATTCAAACTTCATCCATTTCCTCAAATCCATTGATTTCGAGCGCCAAAGACACAACAGCGGTTAAATTTCGCCGCCAAAACAACTCACCTTCCGATGAAATTAAAGTCACAACCCTCCAAGCTCGAGCCCAGAAATTTGACGAAATCATGTTGAATCATCTCCTCCATTTGCTTTCTCTCAGCAATGCAACCATTCCCGATTCAACCACTCGCCAACTTTTGAGCGGAAAAGCAGATGCATTGACCGACTGGCTGGAAACTTCCGGCCTCCGCATTCCTCAGGACAGCACGCAGTCCGTGCAAAACGATCCTCTCATAGCAGACGACCTGAAAGATGCTGTCAAAAGATGGAGCAGCGTAAATATGCCGATAGAAAGCGTGGAAGCCCTGCATGCCTTCAGTGGGCAGGCGGTTCCCGAAAGGATCCTGGACAGCCTCGACCAAGGCTCCACGGCCGCCTTCCTCGGCTGGCTTCAGGGCCTGCCCACTAGGCCTGGTCTAGAAGCTCTTCAAGGGCTGCAGGCCGTCGCCGCTGCGCTGCCCAGGGGAGGCCAGCTGCCCGGCGCCTTGCTGAAGGAGCTGGCGGCGCTCCTCAGCCCCCCGCCCGACCTGGACGAGCTGGCCCGCTTCGCGGGAGTGGCCGCTTTGCCGGGCGCCCTAGCTCAGGCTCTGCTCTCTGGCGGCCGGCAGCAGGCCTTCACCGACTGGCTGACAGAGCAGCGGCTGCGCGTTTCCCGCACCGCCTTGGCCCGCCTCCAGGCTGGCCAGAAGGCCTTCCACCTCCCGCAGCCTCTGCTGGCGGCCATAGAAGCCTGGTACTCCGGCCGACTGCGCAGCGGAGCTGTGGAGCTGCTGGAGCAGTTTGCGGGCGCCCGACTGCCGGAGAGCATTCTCGGCGAAATTGAGGCGGCGGATTATGCCCAGTTCACCGCCTGGCTGGAAGCAGGGGGCCGGCTGGCCAGCCCTGAGCGCTACCAGGCCTTGCAAAGGGGCTATGCGGCCGTCGGCTTGGACGAGGAGCTGATGCGAGTCCTCTCCGACTGGTACGAGCGTCGTGTAAGTCTGCCCACATCCAGCCCGGCTCCAGCCACCACTCCTGCAGACAGGCATCAGCCTTTCCGCTTCTCAATGCTTCTATAAGGAAGCAGCATTGAAGATCTGGAGATGGAGATGGGAAAGCAAGCCCAGACCCAGAGTATCCACTGACGGCAGTAGAAGAGGTGGCGACGTCCATAATGCAAACGCTGGGCTGCATGACGCTGTTGGCCATCCTGGCGACTACCATCGTCGCCTATTTCCTTTTCGTGCGGTTAGATCGGAGAAGGCCCCTTTCTTAAGGCCCCATTAATGAGACTGTTCAGAGACAAGTCTGTGGAGAGATATCTTCATCTGAACCACGAGCTCGCTTTATTCCTGGCGCATCTTCTTATTCTAACCCTGCGGGATCGCACCAGCTTGCCCGTTTGTTTCCCTGAGATTACTCTTTAGCCATTCAAGCTAGCTGGATAAGAGGGGTGCCTCCAATGTTTTCCCTTCCTTCTATTTACTCATTCAACCTTTTACAAAACTACTTCAAAAAGGAGGAAAAGATGGCTGGAAAGGTGACTTGCAAACTGGTGGCGGGAGCCC
Source organism: Ptycholaimellus sp. GST1_10 (assembly GCA_030248095.1). Classification (NCBI taxonomy): domain Eukaryota; kingdom Metazoa; phylum Nematoda; class Chromadorea; order Chromadorida; family Chromadoridae; genus Ptycholaimellus; species Ptycholaimellus sp. GST1_10. The sequence continues at coordinate 19,278 of JASANA010009987.1, forward strand.
TGCAATGGCTCTTCCTGGTCCAGTTCGCCTTCATGGCTTTGGAGGCGATGCAGGCGTACAGCATCCGCGCAGCCGTCCTCCCCAAAGGCAGCCTTCTCAACCGGCGCCAGTTGGGCGCCATCGGCTGGGTTCCCCCGTCCCCCTTTCTCCTCCACTACTCTCTCCTAATGCCGCCTGTTGTCGCCAAAGCTCCTGCCGGGCCTGTACGCGGCCGCCTGTACACTGCTCTGGCATCCCAGCTACGCCTCCGCCTGGTCCTGCTGGCTGAACCTCGGCCATCGCATCGCTCTGGCTTCTATTCTTCCCGTGGCTGGCCTCGCCGGTTGCCCTCCTTTTACGCCTCCCCCACTCTCATTCATCCGCCTACCATCTGCAGCCATTGCCATCATCCTGGTGGAGGCCAGCGGAATGGACGCCAAGCGAGCGAGCCTGCCAGGACAGGATCGACACCAGCGCACAGCAGCTGTGTATTGATGGCTGATGGGGGGCTGAGGGAGGGGCGAAATGATGGAGGCTTTTGAGGGCCAACTCTCAGGCTCTGGTCCTGATGCTGCCAGTGAGCCTTGGCTCCTGGTACACGGGCTTGTACGCAGTGTACGAGGCGAACGTGGCCTTGTACGGCATCGTGGCTGCTCTCAACATCAGCCTCGCCATCTGCATCTTTGCCTTTCACACCCTTGGCAATCCCAAGGTTTTATATCCCTTTTCTCCCCTCAAATGCTCGACAACAATTCGTCATATGAAACCATGTTTTTAAGGTGCATGCATTTTTCTCCAGATATTTGCCATGTCTTTAAGCCCAAAGTGATACCATATAACATTTATTCCCTTCCCATTTGAATCCTTTTAATATCGATTATCTTATCAACAATGCTGGATATGTTTCAATCAATGCTGCATTTTTTGATATGTGATCAAAAATATCTTTTTTCCACCGTTATGTGATACAACCAACCTGAAAACAAAAAATGCAACAACAAAGAAAATTCAAAAATAAACAAAAAACAAAATTTGAGAGAAAAGCGAATATTCCAGAACATCATTCATTACAAGACCATCGTTTATCGCCCGCAAGAAGCAAAATGACTTTTCCGACCATTTACCAAAATGTGGGTTTGTACAAAATGTCTGAAAGAAAAAACCTTTTTTTTCAGAAATGTGCAGTCGACAATTTGAGGTAGACATTAGGCTGTGGCAGGAAGCAACGCGACCATCAGTGAACAGCCCCTCGCCTAGGTGTATGTTTTGAGGTTAATGCCAGATCTTAAGATGCCTTTTATGTATGGGGTTTGATGTTGGTGAAAACGTTGGATTTTATGTATTTTAGATTTTAATAAATATTGATAGATAAATAATTTCTAATCTCTATGTTGAAGACCGCATCCATTTTAGTGTTTTCTAGCCTCTACATTGACCTCAGACGTAAAATCACTTTTTTATAAAGTTTATACTGTAATTGTGAATCGGCGTTTCAGTGTTTTATGCTCTCTTAGCTGGGCTCATTGATCCGTGGAGTATCTCAGACTTTGGACCAACCTTAAGTGCGGGAAGAAGTGCCGATCTGCTGAGGCAGCGCCACCGGTGTCCACTGCGCCTTCAATGTTCTTCATCCTTCTCCAGTTTTCCGCATCCACCCATCATGGTGGCAGATGCTGGAGCAGTACGGAAAGGACGCCAATTTTGCTGGCTGCTCTCAGGAGAGCGTCTGCCCTGAGCCTTGCATTGTGCACAGCTACCGTTGGGATTTTAGTTCGGTTGGTGGGTAAATTTGGGTACAACTTTTTTCAAATTTAGCTTAAAAAGCGCTGAAAATTTTCTACCTAAATTGCAAAAAAAAGACTAAAAAATTAAAAGAAGTTTGCAAATTTAGTCTAAATTTGAAATGTGTTCAGCACTGGATTTTTTTTTTGAAATTCGCACTAAAAACTAAAAAATTGGCAAATAAATTGATTAATTGGCACTTTACTAGTCTCTAGGAAACTAGGAGAGAAAAGAGAACAGAGGAGGGGAGGGGAGCGAGGAAGAAAGGAAAGTAAAGAGATAAGAAGATGCTGCAGGCCTCGGCCAGCCGTTTCCCGTCGCCCAACATGCAGGCCAACTATTTGGCTCAGGAGCCCTACAGGAGCCTCTTTCAAACGCCGCTGGAGATGACTGAGAATCTGGCTGCCCTGGACATTGTCCTGGCCAGCATGCAGCTCCAGCGGGTGAGCTTCTCTGCCTCAACTCTTTTGCCAGCCATCAGTTTCCTGGATTATTTTACCGGCAGTTTGGCGAGTGTGGCTGGGTTGCTCAGATGCACTGGCCTTGCGTGAGATTTGCTAGGAAGAGTTGAAGTGGAATTGAAGGTGGTAGAACGTCGCGCGGTGAGTTTCACAAATCTTCTCAGCAGCCTAGGCGGATCTCTTGGTATTGCTCCTCCTGGCTCATTGATGCAACTTTATTTATCGCTAATCGACATGCATGCTTGTTCTTAGGCATATCCATTTTCAGCCTTGCTGGGATTATTGTGCTTCTTTGCGCACTTCTATGCTCCAAATCACTTCACAAATGATCCCATTTTAGGCGATGAATGCCTGTCGAATATAGGGGTTACCATTGCATTTGCATCAAAACCAGTGTCAGAAAAAAATACAGCAAAATTTCTTTTCAATTTTGAGAATGTAATATGTACGGAGTCAAATTATTTTACTTTCAGTGAATTCAGCAGTTACGATATTTCTGAAATTTGAAATCGGTGATTTTTGAAAGCCCCTTTCAAAGCAGGGCGGTTTAAAAGTCCTCCTTACGCTTTTATTTTTCTACGCAATATCGGAAAGTTCAAAGTAAAAATTGGCTGGGATAAGTCCTAGATAAGCGTCTGTTCATTAACTCAAAAAATAATCTGTGGACAAACATGGTGAGCAATCTGTGGACACAACTAGGCTATTCCAAACTCTGCGTCACTGTCAAAAGCCATGAAATGCTCTAATTGCCCCACAAAGGAGGCACAATCTTCCTTGACACGTCATCTGATCCAGGCACATCTGGGCAATCTGTCCGTCTTGCCGAAATGGGTCTGCAATGACTGCAATTTTCAGTCACTTTCTGCACATGAAGCAACCTTCCACTGTGTTGTTCTTCGGCATGGACTTCTTAGCCTTCAGGTGCCTTCAATTGACCTTTCGCACTCTGCTCTGGTCTTGACAAGTTGCAAAGACGAGCCGAAGAAAATGCAAACGAAGTTTGCTCAAGAGGTGGACAGTTCTGATGTTGCTTCATCAGGGCAAAACAGCATAAAATGTGCACCAAGTTTGCCCCGAGAATCAGCCGTTTGTCGTCGATGCCAGAAACAGGTCACCATTGCCAAAGGGTTAGCAGCTTCTTATTTGGTACTGCCGATTTTCATGTTTTGCAATGACAGCAGGTTGATCAATTTGGAGAACCACGTGATTGCCTGTTTCCGTCTGAAACCCTTCGCCTGCGTTGGGTGCGGATCCAAGCAATCGAGGAAAGGTAACGTCACAAGTCACCAGAAAATTCGACCAGAATGCAGGTTCCCAAGAAAAAAGGCTAAGACTCACCAACAGCATGAAGTTTACAGTGGGGCTGGCGCAATATTAGTGCAACGAACTGAAAACGAAGAAATTGTGCGTCAGGGGTTCCAGCAGTGTTTCGGTATTGATGGAGCTGTTTGGAAAGGGTTGTCGGTCTGATTTGAAAAAAATATAGTTGCAATTCTCCACTGACTTGTGCTCAGTTATTGAGTGGGAACAGCATTCACGATTTTTGCTTTAGCAGTTTCAACAGCCCCGCTATTTCATTCAAAACAGCTAGTGTAAACAAGGTATTCTCGGCTATTGCCAAGATGCGCGGCCTCATAAAACCATGGATTTATGGATGCTCGAATTTTTGAAACATCAAGATTTTTGGTTTTTAACTATAAATCTAGAAATAATAAATTGTTCAAAAAGTTATTTTAGCAGCTTCTAGATATCACCATGGCAGACGTACATGACAAAATTCAACTGATTTCATTGAAAACCCATTGATTTATGGATGTTCAAATTTTTGAAACATCAAGATTTTAGGTTTTTGGCCATAAAATGAAAAATAACAAATATTTCGAAAAAAATTTTTGCCAGCTTCAAGAAATTACCTCGACGGATGTACCTGCCAAAAATCAGCTGATTTCATTGAAAACCCAGCTACTTATGATTTTTAGTGCTTTGAAACATCAAAAATTTGGGTTTTGGGCGAAAAACGCAAAATTACGTCAAGCGCAAAAAATGGCCTGGAGATACCACCCAGTCGGACCTTCATGCAAAAAATCAGCCAATTTCGTTGAAAAACCGCGGAGTACAGGCCCCGGAAAGACACATATATATATACTAGTAATATGGGTCAGTGGCCGCGCTTCGCGCGGCCACAATATTCATTGCTTCACATCATTGGTTCATTGCTTCGTTGCATTATTTTTTTCATTTCTTGATATCATACAATATTCCACCCAACAGTGCCAAGCAAATAATCAAAGAACAGTCATATGATCAGACTTATAGTTCCACCATTCTTGGGACACTGATCAGAACAGCCTATCATAAAGAATCAATGACCATAGCAATCGCATGCAGTCAAAGTGACCTCTGCATCAAACACCTGCATATCCTAACTAATGAATATCTTGAAACATCAGCTCACTGGGTAGGGCAAAATCTCGAAAATTGGCTTTACTCAACCTAATTTTTAAAATTCAGCTGATGTAAAAGTCCAAAAACTACAGTTTGTAATCGCAAGAAGTAATGTTGGGCCAAAATTTAAAAAAAAATCCAACAGAAAAAGTTAAAAACTCGCAGAACTATGAAGCTTCAAAGTTAAAAATACCCTAAAAATGTCAAAATTGCACACATTTTCGATTATTTTTTGTATTCAATGTTATCGGAGCAGAGTGCAGAAAATATCACTTGTATAACTCGCCAAGACCTATTCATTGAGCTATCATGTGTCAGGATAAGTGGTGAATCCAGTCAGCCCGAGGTACCCTCCTAAAATGTCATCACCCGTATTATATAAGACTAGGTTGGGCTGCGCCGTCGCCTACGGCGACTCAAAGTTAAAAGCACAATATCAATTAAACCAACTTCAGGTGACAAATTAAGCAAATAAAAGCATGCCAAGGGTAATAGCAAAATAAATGCTATTTGATCTAAATGCAATGTTTTGTAAGTTTATCTGGAGCATGGAGGTTCCAAGCAGCATGGAGACAATGGTTTCGCCGTTTGTATCACACATGATGGATAGAGCTTTGTGGTTGGATGGGTCATGGAGGAAACGAGTTTCTGGGTTTGTATGGTGTAGGATGGTAAGGATTTTGGGGTTGGATGGGTTATGGAGATTGGAGTAATGGTTTGGAGCTGGTATGGAGCAAAGAGGCAACAATTTGTGGGTTGGAATGAATCATGGAGGCAAAAGATTTCGAGGTTTGCATGGTGTATGCATGGGAGTGTGTTGGGTTCGGATGGAATAGGAAGATAATGGGTTGGGGGTATGTCCTATGGTTTGGACAATGGGTTGGAGCAAGGAAGCGAGGGTTTGTGGGTTGGAATAGGGCATGGCAGCAAAGGGTTTGGGGGGGGGGGGTTGTATGGCACATGAGAGCAAGGGTTTGGGGGTTGGAATGAAGCATGGAGGCCAGCCGTGTCCCGACCCCCCCCCCCCCTCCCGCCCCCCCCCCCCCCGGTCCAACCAACCAACTTTTTGTCTGGGACCCCCCCCCCCCGACCACCCCCCCCCCCCCCACGGTCCTGACCAACCAACCAAGTTTTGCAAGATTCTACCGACCAACCAACCAACTTGGCAGGGAGGTACCCACCCCGGGGCCCCCGGTCCTTCCAACCAACCAAGTTTTTGAAAATTTCATACAAAATTTACTTGTTTTGCTGGTCAATATCAAAAGTTTTCCTTGCTGGCGCAAGTTTTGTGCCCAATTGGGGGTTTTAGGAGTACTTTTTTGTTAAATTGCCCTATATTTTGTAAAATTTTCTCAGTGCACCAGGTTATCAACCAACTTTGACCAACCCCCAAATAACCCCCACCGGTGGGGGGTGGGGGCCCCCGCACCAACTTACCAACTTTGGCCTGGAAAAACCCGACCGGGGGGGGGTGGGGGAGGGGGTAAAATCAACCAACTCCGGGGGGGGGTTCATATTTTAGTAGGGACACGTCTGATGGAGGCCAAAGATTTGGGGATATGTATGGTGTTTGACAGTGAGGGTTGTTGGGTTGGAATGAAGCATGGAGACAACGGGTTTGGTTGGGGGTTTGTATGGCGCATTAATCAAGGGTTTGGGGGTTGGAATGAATCATGGAAGCAAAACTTTTGAGGAATTGTATGCTGTTTGACGGTGAGGGTTTGTGTATTGGAATAGGGCATGGAAACAAAGGGTTTGGACGGGGATTTGTATGGTGCATGGCAGCAAGCATTTGGGGGTTGGAATGGAGCATTGAAGCCAAAGGTTTGGGGATTTGTATGGTGTTTGACGGTGAGGGTTTGTGGGTTGGAATGGAGCATGGAGGCAAAGGGTTTGACTGGGGTTCATATGGCGCATGACAGCAAGGGTTTGGGGGTTGGAAGAAATCATGGACACAAAAGTTTTGTAGATTTGTATGGTGCATGAAAATCATGCGTTTTGGGGTTGGGGTTTTGGGGTTGCATGCAGGCAAAAGGATTGGGGATTTGTATGGTATTTGACAGCGAGGGCTTGGGGGTTGGAATGGAGCATGGAGGCAAAGGGTTTTGAGGTTTGTATAATGCATGCATGCGAATGTTTTGGTGTTGGAGGGAATATGGAGACAAAGGTTTGGGGTTTGTCCAATGGTTTGGACAATGGTTTGGAGCAATGAAGCAAGGGTTTGTGAGTTGAAATGGAGCAAGGAAGCAAGGGTTTGGGGGTTGGAATGAAGCAAATGGTTTGGGCTGCATGGTTCCCGCTACACGGGTGCTCAGCTTTTTTCATGCATTAGCCTCTTTTATGGTCTACCGACTCTTTTAGGGACTCCAACCCAGTGGCCAAATTACAGCCACACCAAGTGAACAGAACACCTGGCTGTCCTCAAGGGACTTCAAAGATTAGGCACCCAACCCGAGTAGGGTTATGTTGCCAAAGAGGTTCAAGGCTTATTTTTTTGCGAATATTTATCTTTAATGACTAAAACTTCGCCACAATGGGTAGATTCCAAAACTGCGCAGTTCCAAAACATTGAAAAAACTCACTTTTTTGATGTTTTGAGCACATTCTTGTGATCGGTGCAAGCTGGCTAACTCAAAATCGGCTTACCGGACCCTGATTTACCCAAAAACATCTTCACCTCCTCACCAGAAGCATCCCTCATGGTGCCCAAAATGATAACGGACAGGACAGGCTCTGTCATTATATATGGTGACTAGGTTGAGCTACGCCGTCGCCTACGGCAACTATATGGAATCAGCTAAAAAAATTAGCCTAAATAGGCCTAAAAAAATTAGCCTAAATAGGCCTTCAAAAGCATCAAGCATCTGCCGCCCTACTTTGCTTACTTGAAAATCAACTGAAAGATGGGAGCATTGGGTGAGCCGAAATAGGCCTTCTCAAAAGCATCAAGCATCCACCGCCCTACTTTGCTTACTTGAAAATCAACTTAAAGATGGGAGCATTGGGTGAGCCTAAATAGGCCTTCAAAAGCATCAAGCATCCACCGCCCTACTTTGCTTACTTTAAAATCAACTGAAAGATGGGAGCATTGGGTGAGCCTAAATAGGCCTTCTCAAAAGCATCAAGCATCCACCGCCCTACTTTGCTTACTTGAAGATCAACTGAAAGATGGGAGCATTGGGTGAGCCTAAATAGGCCTTCAAAAGCATCAAGCATCCACCGCCCTACTTTGCTTACTTGAAAATCAACTGAAAGATGGGAGCATTGGGTGAGCCTAAATAGGCCTTCTCAAAAGCATCAAGCATCCACCGCCCTACTTTGCTTACTTGAAAATCAACTGAAAGATGGGAGCATTGGGTGAGCCTAAATAGGCCTTCAAAAGCATCAAGCATCCACTGCCCTACTTTGCTTACTTGAAAATCAACTGAAAGATGGGAGCATTGGGTGAGCCTAAATAGGCCTTCAAAAGCATCAAGCATCCACCGCCCTACTTTGCTTGCTTGAAAATCAACTGAAAGATGGGAGCATTGGGTGAGCCTAAATAGGCCTTCAAAAGCATCAAGCATCCACCGCCCTACTTTGCTTACTTGAAAATCAACTGAAAGATGGGAGCATTGGGTGAGCCTAAATTGGCCTTCAAAAGCATCCAGCATCCACCGCCCTACTTTGCTTACTTGAAAATCAACTGAAAGATGGGAGCATTGGGTGAGCCTAAATAGGCCTTCAAAAGCATCAAGCATCCACCGCCCTACTTTGCTTACTTGAAAATCAACTGAAAGATGGGAGCATTGGGTGAGCCTAAATAGGCCTTCAAAAGCATCAAGCATCCACCGCCCTACTTTGATTACTGGAATATCTGCTGAAACATGGGAAGATTGGGTGAGCCTAAATAGGCCTGTAAAAGCATCTGGCATCCACCGCCCTACTTTGCTTACTTGATATCCACTGAAACATGGGAGGAAAAGCATCCTGCATCCACCACCCTACTTTGCTTACTTGATATCATTGGGGGGAGGGGGTGCAGTTGGATAAGCTTTCATTTGGCGCGGGGGATTGGATAAGTTTTCAATTTGGGGTGGGAGTAATTCGATAAGTTTTAATTTGGGGGATAGTTGGATATGTCTTAGGGGCAGTTGGATTTGAAAAAAAAGTAAAGGGGGGATAATTGCATAAGATTTCGTTTGGGGGAGTATTTTACATTAAACAACAAAATTCATTAAAAATGCTGATGCCACCGCAACCAGAAATTATATTGGGGGTTTAAAACGGTGGTCACAGCAAAAAGGAAATTGTTCTGGCAAAAATGATAATTTTTTGTAATTTCTGAGGTTTCTGAGGTGAAAACAATATTTAACCAATTAAAAATCGAAAAAAATATATTTAATTCGTGTAATTTTGAGGCCTGGACTGAGGCCACAAGGTTAAAAGGGGAAAACGGCTGGGGGGAGCAATCTAGTGATAGACGAAGGCAAATGGTTGGGATTGGGAGCAATTAGATTGTAGGAATTGAATTTGGGCTGCATGGATCCTGCTACACAGGTGCTCAGCTTTTTTCATGCATTAGCCTCTTTTTTGGTCTACTGACTCTTTTAGAAACCCCCACCCAGTGGCCAAATTACAGCCACACCAAATGAATGCAAAAGCAAACACCTGGCTGTCCTCAAGGGACTTCAAAGATTAGGCACCCAACCCAAGTGGGGTTAGGTTGCCAAAGAGGTTAAGTGTTTGAGAATGATTATCTGTAATGACTGAAATATTGCACACCTGGGTAGCTTCCAAATCTGCGCAGAGGCAAAACATTGATAAAACTCACATTTTCGATGTTTTAAGCACTTTCCCGTGCTCAGATCAAGCTCCACATCGCTCCATCATCTTCCTGGCCCCCAATTTACCCAAAAACACTTCCATCTTCTCACAAGAAGCTTCCCTCATGGCGCACAAAATGCTTACTAACAGGACAGGCTCCTCTATTATATATATGGACTAGGTTGAGCTTTGCCGTCGCCTACGGTGACTATATGGAAACAGCTACAGAACATGGGAGGATTGGGTGAGCCTAAATAGGCCTGTAAAAGCATCTGGCATCCACCGCCCTACATGGGAAGATTGGGTGAGCCTAAATAGGCCTGTAAAAGCATCTGGCATCCACCGCCCTACATGGGAAGATTGGGTGAGCCTAAATAGGCCTGTAAAAGCATCTGGCATCCACCGCCCTACATGGGAGGATTGGGTGAGCCTAAATAGGCCTGTAAAAGCATCTGGCATCCACCGCCCTACATGGGAGGATTGGATGAGCCTAAATAGGCCTGTAAAAGCATCTGGCATCCACTGCCCTACATGGTAGGATTGGGTGAGTCTAAACAGGCCTGTAAAAGCATCTGGCATCCACCGCCCTAGATGGGAGGATTGGGTGAGCCTAAATAGGCCTGTAAAAGCATCTGGCATCCACCACCCTAGATGGGAGGATTGGGTGAGCCTAAATAGGCCTGTAAAAGCATCTGGCATCCACCGCCCTAGATGGGAGGATTGGGTGAGCTGTACTGATCAGCTGGTTCCTGGAGGCTGGACTTCACCTGAATGGTCACTTATCAGCAATCCCAGAGTTATTGCTCTGCCTCACAGTTCCCCACTGCAGTAACCTTCACACTAACTTCTCTGATGCTACCTGTCTTGCAGAACTGCACTCCTTGCAGTGCTATGTACCTGTTGCAGTGCCTGACAATGGCCCTGTGTGGTGGATTATTGTTGGTCAAGAGGCAAGGTATGATTTATCCAAGCAACACTGGCACTTACACACTAACACACACTGGTGATGGTGATGGAGATGAGCTGGGCAAGCTCCACAAGCCACAGTGTCACAGTGGAGGGTGATGGTCCTACTCTGGAGTATTCCTGGCTGAAGCTCTGGCCCAGACTGAGAAACTGGGGATTTGGAGCTCCTTATATAGCAGGAAAAGGGGAAAATGGGCGCGGGGGGGTTTGTTCAGGAGCTGAACTGGCCTTCCCAAGCCCCCATTTCTGCCTGAACAAACAGCAACCAGACCGGGGCCTGGGCCTGTTTGATGAAGCTGACTTCCCTGGGCCCAAATCTCTGTTGACTCAGGCCTGAGCTGGGCCTCCCCCACCAGCAAGATTGCAGTGATCTCAACCCAGGCAGCCAAGTCCTCAAGTGTCCAGGACCATTGCAGGTCTGATCTGGTGGAGGAAGGGAGCAGTGCTTGCCTCTGGGGTTGGACAGCTGTGGGGGCAATGGTCAAGCTCACTGACAGGTCAGCAATCCTATTGGAATTGGAGATGTGGAACATGAAAGACATAGGTAGTGACATAGGCAATCCTACTCAATTCTCTGATGATGCTGTGGATTTCTTATCAGTGGGAATAATCAATTATAGGAAGGGGGGGGGGGGGGAAATGGCGAGGGGGGGGGGGCTGTTTTTGTGGGCGCCGGTGCTCCGCGGGCCGCCGCGCACTTCGCCGACGGCCTCGATTTCATGCCCGAATTTCGACGTCTGCCCGATCGCTTTAAGGTTTGCAATTGATATTTCGATTCACTACATCTTCCCCTTTTGTTGGGCCGAGGTCACGAGGCTGAATTTCAAAATTGCTGCTATTGCTAACTTTGGAATTTTTTTTGTAATTTTAGTTTTGCAATTGCTAAAGCAAAAATGCTTGCCCAATATCAGTAACCTCCATTGTCGGTTCAGTACTTGTTGACAAACTGGAGCTTTCAGGAGCGTGCGGATCTGGTGACGGCACAGGCGCTGGCAATTGTGGCTGCAATGGCCAAGGCCGCAAAAATGGCTCACCCCAATCTAACCTTGGACAGATGGAGCTTTTGCTCGGTTGCTGTGGCTCGGGAAGTGATTCCATACGCAGCATTGTGGCAACCTGCTGTTGCTGAACTAAACGACCTAGTACCAAACTGGTGGGCGCCAGTGGGCCAAGCGGAGGTAGAATGCGGGCGGCGGTGTGCCGTAAATCTAAATGTCCTGCTCCTGGTATATAATGAGCAGGGTTCTCATTTAATATCGTGGAGAAATGCTCAATTACTCTACCACCGTTTAATAAAGACAAAAAGCAGCTATACGCTTGTGAGGCTCCCAATTTCCCTCTTTGAGCCTGTAGGCAGAATGCAGAAAGAAAAGTATAAAAATTGC